>AYEL01082408.1:0-105029 GCA_000484575.1 Olivierus martensii
CTCAATCACATCCATTTTTTGCTGTAGCGTAATCACTAACCTCTTCTATTTTTTGTTTCCTGTTTTATCATCAAAAGTGTTCTTCCTTTTATCCATTTTGATACTTTTTAAAAGAGAAAATTCTGTACTATACTGTATGTATACAATAACAAAGCTGAATAATAGTAATGTTGAATAGCTAATGGCAAAAAGTCCATCTTTCTGGTGTTTCACCCTTCAAAGCCAAGTGACTGTTCTTGGACTGCTGCTTGTCCGGTTTTACTAACCGAAAATTAACATTAATTTGTTAATTGACATCATAAAAAGGGACAGACATTTGTTAATAAGACTGGTCATGCTTACAACTCACATTAATCAAATATTTGCTCCCACTAACTGAAAAACTGTATCATTTTTATAAGTCACACTAATCGAATATCGCGTTATTTGAACTCGCACTAATCAAGGCTTACTTGTATAATGGTTTGAAAAACCGCACCAAAATGAATCAATAAAAAATATAGAATTTGAAAAAAACCATGTTATATTGAAACAGCATTAAGTGGGTTCTTACTATATTCATATAAAATATATATATATATATCTAAATAAAGCATTATAAGGAAGGTCATAATTATTAAAATTCTTTCCAAAAAAAATTTAAAAAAGTGATTAAAAACAATACAGTGGTACCTCAGTTAACGACGTTAATCTGTTCCAGGATTACCGTCATTAACTAAAACTGTCGTTATCCAAGGCGCAATTTCCCATAGGATTTAATTGAAAATTGATTAATTTGTTCCAGCTCCTTCCCACAACCATAGTAAGTATTAAAAATGCAGATAAAACTCATTTAAAATGTCCTAAAAATATGGAAAGTATCATTTATTTATTATAATTACTCCAAAAAAAATAACATTAATAAAATGAATTGTTGTGAAAACATTATCAATCTTCAACAGAAGGACAATTGGGCTCTCTTTGGAGTTTTTACAAAATGAATCCATAAACACTGATTAGCAGCTTATAGATTCAACGATTATTATACAGAAAGATTTGATACTGATTAGCAGTTTATAGATTCAACGATTATTATACAGATGAGATTTGATTTTGCCTTTAAATGGCAAACAAACAGTGACACGCCTCATCGATTTATTGTCTATATGAACTGTAGGATGTTTTTCTTCTTCTAATGGAATCCGAAACGGTAACGTCACACTACTTGCAGATGTCAAGTAATATAACACAAACAAACAATAGAATCAGACTTTGTTCACACAATTTAAAATAATAATCATCTAGATACCATCTTTAAGAAACTAAAAACCAGTGAAATATTGCATGTCTATTTTTAATTAATTAAATAATTTGTTTTCATTATTAAATGTTAATTATCATTTACTTAAATATATTTTTATATGATTATAGTTTTATTTATGTTAATTATCATTTAGTTAAATATATTTTTATATGGTGATAATTTTATTAATTTTAATAATAATATTGCCGGATTTGAATTGATTGTGATAAAAAAATAACGATTAACAAATAAAAATAAATAACGAATCACGTGATGCGATGACGAGTGGTTTTTCAGAGCTCTATTTTGTCAGACGTTCACATAATCAGGAGTCGTTAATCAAGACATTTTTTCTTATAACCACTCGTCGTTAACCAAATACGTCGTTATCCGAGGCCGTCATTAACCAAGGTACCACTGTATTTAAGGATATTTTACTAAAATGTGTTCAAAATAAATTTACAGTTGCAAATAAAACAAATTGATTATTCTTCACATAACAACAGTTGGCAAATGAGGACATTTGACTATGTTTTTTATAGAACTATTTTATTTTTCCTGCAGCCCTATATGGAAAAAGAATATAGCCAAATTTGGAGTCATTTGAAAAAGCATGAAAATAAAAACAAAACAATATATAGAGAAAAAAGTAGCATCAATTGCTTATTTAGCTTAACTGCAAATACAATTCAGTATTAGAAAACTGATTTGATATCATGAAGTGGTGTAATTTGCTACAGAGCTGGCAATCCATATCTGTTGTTAAAATTATAAGAACTGTAATGCTTAATAAAAATAAATACTTAGAAGCAGAAATTAATATTTAAATATTAAATTAATATTTTATTTCACAGAATAATTTGCCACTCAATAATTAATGATTACCAGTTTAAAAAGACTTTTAAAACACCAAATGTTGAGTTATTTAAGAAAAAGTTCTATTTTTGGTTATTTGTTTATTTGCGAGAAAACTTAAGCTTTTTTTGAATTGAGCTGACCCAACAAATCTATATTATATCTATATAAATAGATTTGCTGCCTAATTAGATATCTTTATATGTGTATAAATTTGTTAAAAACTCTTATTCACAAAATGAAATGATATTATGTTTGAAGTATTAGTAGAGTAAAAGATTTTACAAAATTTAATGAGAAAAAATTAATTCTTATCCCCTAGCTCACAATGTATCATCTCCTCCATTCAATATCATAAACACCAGCAAATGCTTTACTAAATTATGCTATATTTCTTATTGGTGACAGATTTATTTACTAAATATCAGTTAGTATTAAACTTCTATGCTAACAGATGCATTATTAGGTGTTGCATTTACAATGCAACATGAAAACTTTATTTTTGGTTCTACTTTATATTATGCATTTCTTTAATTTTTCCCAATGATGTAGATGTTAATTCAGTATATACTATTTTGTAGATCTTAATTAACTGTTGTTATTATTTGTATTAGTTTATACCTACTTTTGTTTTATTTATAACTTATAGAAATGTAAATGTAATAAAATATGTTGTCTTAATATTTGTTCTTCATAATAGACATATTCAAAAGTCCTTGATTTATAATTTTCTCATTCATTGTTGGTTTATTAAGTATTTTTGATTGAAATTGTAATTACATAAAATTCTTACAGTAAGTGTTTGATTTATTAGAAATGCCAGTTAACTAATGTCTCTGAAATTTGCTTATTCTAATTTGTGTAAAATATTTTTTAGCTTTATCAGAAATTTCTAAAATATAATGATTTGTTGCATTTAAACCAAAATTCCAATTAATAATTAAAGAATATCTAATATCTTTTGTAAACATGCTATTATGGTAAGCTCAAATATTATATAAACTAAGCATATTTATTTATTTTTTATTAAAATATATTAATAAAATGACAAAATGAACAAGTTATATTGCACTTTTTAATTGTAAACTCCTTGTTTATTTAAAATGAATTTTCTTCTTCTCTTATTATAATTATATTTTTGTTTTAATATTGCCTGATATTTTGAATGCCAATTTCATAATGTATACCAAGTTCTTGTAGTTATGCAGCATTTCCATGTACCACCTATTGCACAAGTAGAGAATGCTTAAAATAATAACTTTTTAAAAAGTTATTTCAATATAATATCTTACAGAAAATTCCCACATTTATGTATCCTACTTAAAGTCATGTGCTGTTAAAGCTGTATAAGTTATTCCCTATTGAATTTTCTCCTCAGTCAAACTTGCACAGGCATCTGTTTCTGGCTATTGTTGGTCACTTTTATACTAAAGCATAATAGAATTATTTTCAAAAAGCAAGACAGAGATGAGATACTATCCATAAACATGCTACTGTACTGTTATGATTAAAGATATCTTAATATTACAGAAAAATAAAGTAATGATATCAAATCATTGTAATTTAATTTACTTAATGCTATTTTTGGATTCAAATCATGATTCCTATTGCAGGGATGACAAACATTTTTAGGAGTACATGCTAAAATTGTTTAAATTTTTGTAAAAAAATTCCTCAATCTAAATTTTAAATAATATATCACTCAAAAGTTTGTATGGTTGAAAAATTTGCTATGGCATGATGCCAAAAGGTTCATTACCTGTTTTTCATTGTGCTTCCATAATAGTGATTAATTCATTTTCCAATTTGCAATTTTTGTGCAGAAAATAACCACAAAACTTGAATATGTATTATCTTATAAATGTACTACCTATTTTATAATTTTCCTCACAGATGATGATTTTTAATATATTCTGTTGCAAAAAAAAGATACACTGCTAAAAAATAAAGAACTATAAAACTTTTTAAACGTGCCTTTTCAGCTATATATACAAATTTCATCACTAATGAATATACAGGGAGAGAGCATATGAGAAGAGCAAATCTGAAATCATTGTAAGGAGTGTCTTTTGTAAGTACAGATATATCTGACTGTGTTGCTATTCATTATATTAAGTAGTCTATAAGATGCTGACAAATAGGTCATAAAGGCAAGTTTGAGAGGCTGCATCATATGCCTACAACAAACCTGCACCATTTTTTGCAACAGAATATTATCCAAATTGTATATCAATAAAAATTTTCACATATCTCTAAGAAAACTTAAATGGAGAGTGCATAAAACAACAACTGGATGTGCAGATTATTTTGCAAATTTTATATATTTTTTATTTGATAATTATATTATGCAAGTAATCCTTGACTTATGACAGAGTTTAGTTCAAAAATTTCAATCCCTCTGTCATAAGGTGGAAATGGTTAGAAATCAGATAAGCCCAAAATTTAGCAGATGCCTACCACCAATACTTAGTATTCCATTGTACTTTATCATAATAAATTTAACAAACACAAAAAATACAAGAACCAGACACAAAAAAAAGACCATTTTTTTTTTTTTTTTATATCAGACTATTTGGTCGAAATCAAAGTCAGGTCAATTGCATTGACCAATAACAAAATTTATTGCTGATATTGTCATTGTAAGTCAAGGATTATCTGTATAAGATGAATTTGAAGTTTTTGTTAACAAAAATTTGAACAATAGTAATTATGGTTCTTGGTATAAATGATCCACTAAATTTATTATGCTTAATGATTTTTATATAATTAATATATAATTTTTGTTGTATCTGATTCATTTGGAAATTTGTTTTAGTGAAAACAAAAATACTTATTCCTTTATGTAACATAATATAGAAAGTAGAATTAAATCCAGTTACAATCAGAACAATACAGTAATGAAAGCTAATTTAACTTTTAACATAAATACTAAATAAAATTCATGAAACCATGGGTTTCACATTTAATATTGAAATTTATAAATATATATTATATATTTAAAATAGTCACAATTACAGATAGAAAATGTAAGACGGAAACACAATTACTTACCATTAATAATGGAACTATTGAAAGTTCTAGCAGAAGAAGGAAAATTACAAGTACTTGTTGAAAAGGTAAATTTTTTTGTATCAATTTTTAAATTTTTAGCAAGCAAAATATTTTATTAGACATTTTAATATGGTTAAATAACCATTACAGGCAAAAGAAAAAGCCATTGAGAAACAGGAAAAATGCAAGGAAAAGGTCAAATAAAAAATACTTCATATTTCATCACAATTGGAACTATTTCAGAAATAAATCTCATTGTTTCATTCAACATTCACAATTTAGACATTTATTGTTATACAAATTTCATATAAATTATTTCTATTACAAACTCAATGTTATCACAGCAATTTTACACAAAGATATTGTTATACAAGTTATACAGTGTATAGAAGAGTAAAATTTGATACAAATTTATCGTGTGATATTAAAGTTAATTTTCAAATTTAAAAAGGGTTACCTTTTAGTTACAAATTCAAATTGCTCATAAAATTCTAAAATTTATATTACATTCTTCATAATTTTATAATTATTAAATATACATATTCAAGAATTATTTATTTTAATAATTTGCATAAATACTGCAATTTGAATATATATAAATAAATTTATAATACACTTTTATAAATATTTTGATAAAATCAAATATTCAAACATTGTTTCTTTACTATAAAATTTACCTTAACTTAATTTTAGAAGAATATCTTTTTAAAAAAAAAAAAAAAAAAAAATTAAAAAAATATTATATTAAATATTAATATTAATAAATTAATAATTAATTTAAAATAATATTAATTTTAAAAAAAAAAAAGACAAATTTATATAAGCATAATTGATAAAATTAAAAATATCCTATTGAATTTTGATTTATCTATACTCCAATCCTAACAGTGTAGTAATTTCTGATATCTCATGTTAAAATATTAATACAAGATTCAGACATATAATACAGTAATCAGTATGAAAAATTTGAAGATCAAAGTTTTTATGAACAAATTCTCTTTGAAATTTTATTTTTAAACTATAGTTTCAAGAGGAACAGCATTTGAATAACAAATACTAATACATTTTTAATGGTTAAATCAATAAAATTAATCAAATGCATGTATAATTAATTGAGAGCCTGATTTGATAACATATAAGATGCTGTTTAATATCATATATTATTTACGAAGTAAAGTAATTAGGATATTTCTGCTAGAAAAACCTATATTGATTTGATGGTGAATTATATATTAAGAATAATATAATGGAACTTTGATATAATCTAATATCTTGCTTATATTATTAATTGTGAGCATTATAAATATTTAATTTTAGTTGCAAAAAATGCTTTTGAAAATAAACAATAGCATTAATTCATACAATATCAATATATTGAATAACTATAAATTTTTATTATTATTATAACATCTAGTTTTAGAAATGTTAAACTTGGATTTGTTGTTCATAAATAAGTTTTAATCAGTACAAGTCCAAAATTGTGCATAAAATGACAATTTCAAAAATACACTACAATTTACATTAATTTATGATTATTTCATTTAATTTAAAAATAAATAATTTTTCTAAAAACATTATAAGTTTAAAACTCAATAATGATAGAAATATATAATTAAGTAGATAAAAATTCCAAACAAATCTCTCTAAAATGTGCTTTGCTTTCTTGAATATTTATTTTCTAATGATGTCCATAATTTTATCAATTTTACAAATATAGTGATAAACTTTTACATAAAAAAAAAACAAATGACTAGATGCAATAGATTTAAAAGCATTTTTGTTTATAATTGCTTTTTATATAATTGTATAATAAATAAAAAAAATATACATATATATGGAATGTATTACTGGCAAACATATTATATTCTCCATAACTGTCAAGGACAAAACTATACATATTAAAAGCAATATTAAAATATTTGTTTATAATTGTAATAAAATTTCAAACTAATTATGAGGTAGATAGTGAATCAAGCATGACCAAATTATGACTCTTATGCTGATCTGCCACAAGAAATTTTTCTCCTTCCTATGTTACTTCAGATTATCTTTAAACAAATTCATATATTATGAAAACAATAACTGATGAATGTTTAAATTAATATAATGATATATTTTCATAAGTAATTTTAATCCAGATACTGAAAAACTTATACTATATTTAAAGGCATTTCTTTTATATTGTATTTTTGCTAAACTTGCTTAAAAAATTTTGTGGGTAACCAGAAAAATAATTTTATTAAATTTAAAATTGGCTCACAACAAACAAAAGTTTGGCCATGCCTGATTTATATAATTGATAGCCATTTTTTGGATAGTGTAAATATCCTAGTTAACTGCTTTCACACCTTTCAGACATAACTTGTAGGACTTGATCAAATTTTGTGTATCTTTCAACTGCAGCAACATTTGCACCTTTGTTTCCCCATAAAAACTTTAAATGGAATTCTGTTTTAAACATATCCAAAATGGAATTGTCATATTTAACATTATCCAATACTATTTCACCATTTCTTCTATAAGTTGTACATTGCTGTACAAATGTCCGCCCTAATTCAAGATGTAGTAAAAGTAATTGAAGACCATAATCTGAAGCACTCTGTTCCCATTGTAATCCTAAGGATAAGACATTGACAGTCTTTTTGCCACTTGGTTCCACTTGTGGTTCTGCATTTAATTCATTGTTTTCTATTACTTCAATGTGGCGTTGTAATATTGTTATCAGTGACAGCAAATAGGGAATACAGGTGTTAGGAGCCTGTGGATTGGAACATTCCTGCATGGATTTCAGTGTGGGCCGTAACTTTGTTTCATAAGTAAAAGCATTTTCAGTGAAATTTTGCCTCACTGTTAGCCATGTGGATCTTAAGCGATCTATCTGTTATAATTTAAATTATAAATTATAATTTTTTTTTACTTATGATTTTCAATATATCAAACATATAATTATAATTACCTGTTGCAAAGCCAAACCTTGCATGATTGCTGTAAATCCATATAAATTACCTAATGCAGTCTTAGTTTCTATAGCTATCTGAATCCATTTATGAATCAGATTAGCCCGCTCTTCTTCATTAGTACATGTAAGTATTGTTACTGCAACAAAATATCTTAAACAGTGGTTTCTGTAAAATTTTATAAAACATCAACCATCTTGAAAAATGCTTTAAAGCAGGAGTGGCCAACAGGTCGATTGCAGGACGATTTGTAGTCGATCTTCGTAAGTTATTGGACAACTCTCTTACTGCATAGTGCCTTCTCTAGACAACTAAAGCCAAAATTTTGCTTTATTGCTGAGTATGGACCAAAACAGAATAGGGGGTAGCAGCAGAGCTTTTGGGCAAAATTCTAAATTTGCGGACGATGCCAACATGGTGCCTATGAATTGACAGTTGTGAGAGTTGAAGTGAATTATTCTGTTTAAGATTTATGAGTAAAGTAAAAGGAAAAACCATCACCGCTGCCGAATATCTTGTTTTGGGATATGTGGTTTTGGCTCCTATCTCTATTCTCACCATCAAACAAAAAATTTCAAAGGTAGATCGCAAATTTGTTATTAATATATAAAGTTGATCTTAATGACAAACAAGTTGGCCACTCCTGCTTTAAAGAAAAAAAGATTCTTACCTTTCCATTAAATCCATACGTAATTGTTTTCCTTGAGGTAAGGTAATCAATTCAAGTCCAGATACTACACCCAAACCAAAATCAAAGTCTGTACTGTTTTTTAACATATCTAAATCAATTCTTGTTAAATGATTGGCTAATATCCTTGGGCCATTTTCTAATAACAGCCGTCGAATCTGTAACAATGTAGATGATTCAAGAGGTTTGTTTTCTGCTTGAAGTAACAAAGTTGCAAATTTGTTTAAATCATAACAAGATGGTGGATTTAAGTTTGGAGTTGATATATCTGTTATATTTGATGTATGGCCATTATTTGGGAGATTACCTTCTTTGTAAATAGGTTCAGTATATACATGTTGGCTAGGTAATCTACTAGGTTTTGGTGGAGGACCATCTCGCTCTTGTGTAGGGCTTAACTGAGGATCACTACCAATCCTTGCCATTCCTTTCCAACCATGAGGCTGATGGTGTGGTCGCAATGTTGCAAAACTTGCCACTGAAGATGCTGCAGATTTATTAAAAGGCCCAGGATGTGACTCTGCTGACAAACTTCCATCTTCACAGGGTTGAGAATGTCTTCTGGCTAAACAAGGACTGCGATCAGACTCTCTAATATCTGTTTCAGCTGCCAATGCTGCATAATGAAGTTGACACTGCAATCCATATCTGGTAGCATAATATGTAAGGGGCATTGTACGATTTACAGGACAACCAATGACAGCTCCAGATGCTGCTGATACAGCTCTTTTGTTACCAACATAATAAGTTACTAGATCGGGTACTGTATCAAAACTGTCTTCTTCAAATTGATACTGCACTTTTTCATATACTGTGAAGGGTTGAAAAACAACCTATAAAAATAAAAGAAAATTTCAAATAAACGTATGTTTCAATAAATAAAAAGTAATTAATATTTAAAATATATTGCTAGGAAAAACTAGGATAAAATGAACCTCCAAAGGAATAATAATAATCAGTTTTTATTGGATACAAACTTGTATTTACAGAGTAGAATACTGAGATAAATGGAAGTGATTATAGAAAATAAAGTTGTTTTACTTTTATAGAAAACACTCCTACATTATTTATTATAATAAATATATTCTGAAATAAAAAAATTGGGAATCAAATGTCCTTTTTATTACTGATAAAATACAGACAATCCCCACTTTACATAGATCTGTACATGTGTAATTTTAATTAAGGACTATGCACAAACACAGTCTCTCCTGAAAAAACTGAAGGCGTGGGATTTGGAATTGAATCTGAATACTCCAAAATGGTAAGCAACTGCTTTATCACATGTTTATATATTTAACATTAAAGAACAAGTCTTTGTGATCCACTAGTACTCTATAACATAACTCTGACAAATGTATATTTTAACTTATATATGGGAATTTTACTGAACAGTCCACCTATATAACTGCCTATATCAAAATCTACATATATAATCTTGTATAAATGTTGTATAAGTTCAAAAATGTTTGATAAATAGTATTCAATTAAAATATTTTATTGCTAATTTTTTATTTAAATAAAATATATGATGTATAGTAGATTCCCAATTAACTGGGGCAATAAGGAAATTTTATGGATTATTTGGGAAATTATTCAAAATTGAATTCTGGACAATATGTATTTAATATTAAAAAAGAAATAAATTGTATATATATATATACATACATACATACATTCAAATATTTTGTTTTCTTTTTTCAATAAATAAATTTGTTTACAGTAAAAACTTTATAAATTTTAATTTGATTCTAATTTTTGATCACCAGTTATCTAAGATGAAATATATTTGGGATAAAAAAAATCTTTCAGCTATCATATTTAAGATAATACACTGATAATTCATCACTTCTGGATTGCAGATTAACTCTAGTTAATCCCAATATAGATAATTAAGTCTACTATAGTTCAAACAAAAAAATTAGGGAACTGACATTTTATGTGGCATTAATGTAATTATCTATATTGGGATTAACTAAAGTCTACTATAGTTCAAACAAAAAAATTAGGGAACTGACATTTTATGTGGCATTAATGTTTTTAAATATTTTTTTATAACTTAATACTATATATAATGCGATACAGGTATGCCTCGATTAGTGTGAATAATGGGTTCTGCGAATTTCTCGCACTATTCGAAGTATTAACTATGTAAAAAATGGTAATTGGTTCTTACTTTGTGAAATTTCGATTATTAGCCAACCTCACGATGAATAACCACTTGAAGTATTAACTATGTAAAAAATGGTAATTGGTTCTTGCTTTGTGAAATTTCGATTATTAGCCAACCTCATGATGAATAACCACAATACTAACTGTTTAAGAAATTTTTATTCTCATACAATGAATAACCACAATACTAACTGTTTAAAAAATATTTATTTTCATATTTTACATCGGTGTTCATCATCTAAATTAATAATTTACCAGGAATTTTATCTCATACCATCATCAAACCAACTGCCAAATCGAAACCAAAAGAGCTTAACACTAACTGTTTAAGAAATATTTATTTTCATATTTTACATCATCTAAATTAATAGACTACCAGGATTGCGTCTCAAACCATCATCACACCAATTTTGGTGTTTCACCCCTTCAAAGCCAAGTGACTGTTCTTGGACCGCTCCTCATCCGGTTTTACTAACCGAATATTAACGGTAATTTGTTAATTGACATCATAATTTCAAAATCGTGTGACCGTTCTTGGACTGCTCCTCGTCCAGTTTTACTAATTAACCCATTCTTGGACTGCTCCTCGTCCAGTTTTACTAACCGAAAATTAACGGATAATTTGTTAATTGACATCATATTTACTAACCGAAAATTAACAGTAATTTGTTAATTGACATCATAAAATCGAAAATTAAGGGTAATTTGTTAATTGACATCATAAAAGGAGGCGGAGCAATAGTGTGACCGTTCTTGGACTGCTCCTCGTCCGGTTTTACTAACCGAAGTGTGACCGTTCTTGGACTGCTCCTCGTCCGGTTTTATTAACCGAAAGTTTCACCCCTTCAAAGCAAAGTGACTGTTCTTGGACTGCTCCTCGTCCGGTTTTACTAACCAAAAACTTGTGACCGTTCTTGGACTGCTCCTCGTTCGGTTTTACTAACCGAAAATTGACTGTTCTTGGACTGCTCCTCGTCCGGTTTTACTAATCGAAAATTTAAGGTAATTTGCTAATTGACATCATAAAAGGAGCTTTGTTAGTAAGACTCGACTGTTCTTGGACTGCTCCTCGTCCGGTTTTACTAACCGAAAATTAACCATTCTTGGACTGCTCCTCGTCCAGTTTTACTAACCGAAAATTAACGGATAATTTGTTAATTGACATCATATTTACTAACCGAAAATTAACAGTAATTTGTTAATTGACATCATAAAATCGAAAATTAAGGGTAATTTGTTAATTGACATCATAAAAGGAGGCGGAGCAAAAAATTAACATTAATTTGTTAATTAACATCATAAAAAGGGACAGACTTTTGTTAGTAAGACTGTCCAACACTCGCATTAATCGAATATTTGCTCGCACTAAGTGAAAAACGGTATCAAAAGTCGCACTAATCGAAATCGCATTATTGGAACTCGCACTAATCGAGGCCTTGCACTAATTGAATATTGCATTATTCGAACTCGCACTAATTGAGGCCTACTGCTAATTGAATATCGCATTATTTGAACTCTCACTAATCAAGGCCTACCTGTACTGCAATTTTACAAAACACTATCATAACTATTATTGCAATTATTATCTGAAGTTAGGTAGCGATAGTAAATTTTATACAATGAAAATTGTATGTGCACTTTGTATTTTCCACTTTATAGATATATAGCATATGTTTTCAGTATTATCATAATTATGAATATCTCTTGACTTAACTGGAACATTAAAAACTTTTTGTTTGGTGAAAATTCATAAATCTGAAATTTATTTCCCATTGGAATTAATCAGTTCTTGGAAACAGAAACTCACTCCCATTTTACCATTTAATGTTTAAAAGCATTCCAAAAGATTGCATTATAATATATATAATTATATTAATCATTTATAATAATTATTAATATTTGCTCTATTTCTTGCCATTTCTGATTTTGAATTAAAGAGCTGTTAAGTATCAAGTATCTTTGAATTTCAGCTAATATGGCAATAAACATATTAATACTGCCACTACTGCCTTTATTTATTAGTTAAAAATGATAAAATCTTCATAAATTTAAAACAATATTTGATATAAATCAGTTTTCAGAAAATTAAATTAAAAAAAATCAGTTCTATTGAAAATTTGTTAATCATGGATTTTATTATTATTAGTTTTAGTTTTAATAAAAATAAAGTTCTTGGACTGCTCCTAGTTTGGTTTTTACTAACCAAAAATCAACATTAATTTGTTAATTGACATCATAAAAGAGGATGGACCTTTGTTAATAAGACTGGTCTATGCTTACAACTCGCATTAATTGAATATTTGCTTGCACTAAGTGAAAAACAGTATCATTTTTATAAGTCGCACTAATCAAATATCGCATTATTCAAGATCTACCTGTATCTAAAATCCTTTCAGAAATATTGATATTTTTAATGTTGAATGCTCACCAGTCTTGTTTCAAAGACTGCTAATTTCAAATTAAGTGGTTTTATTGCTAAGATGTTAATACTTATATATCTTACATAATAAGGAATGACTCGTGAGTTGCGAATACTCTATGATGCCTAGTTCTAGTTTTTGACTGAACCGGAAATGACATCACAAAACTTTTACACATTATATCTTTTAAATGGAAACTCGAATCAAAAATTACAACTAGACTTTTACTTGGAATTTTATCCTCTACAAGTCTGTAAATTTTGGCACAACCTTTTTGAATCACCTTGTATATTTATATATGTAAGCATATCTTAGTAGTAGTAATAGAATATGGAGGGGCCTTTTTCAGCCCAAGCACTGCGACCAACATTGGTCTATTGTGCATCCCCAATCAAATCATCCCAGAAGAAGGGCCTGTCTTAAGAACAAACGACAGTATATTCTTCAATGGGACAGAAGCAAGATCCTCAGGAACAGGAAAATATATCCCCAAGAGGCCTAAGCCATGAAAGGGCCACACGTTCACACAAAATGTGAAGAGGAGTTTCCTCCTCATACTGACATCTTCTACACATAGGGCTAACAAGCCCAATCAAGTGAAGATATCTTCTGAGATGACAGTGCCCTGTAACAATCCTAACTTCATTTTTGTTCAGAGAAAGCAACTCTCTGGTTCGCTGAGGACAGCAATCCAAAATGAGAGCCTTCACCTGCCTAAGACCAGAGATAGACCTCCAGAAAGCATGATGCTGAGCTGCCAACCAGTCCCTGACAACTTGCCCAAAGACATCCGAACCAATGCCCAGGACAGGCTCACGTCCAAAAAAGGGGCGAGAAGCCCCTTCCCTGGCAAGCTTATCAGCAACCTCGTTACCCCCAATCCCCTTGTGTCCTGGCACCCAAACCAGTTGTACCCTGTTCTTGGTGGCCAGTTTCCCAATGAGAAGACGGCATTCCCAGACTAGTTTTGAAACAAATCGGGAATTATCAAGTGCTTTAAGATTAGCCTGACTGTCAGATAGGATAAAAATATGTTTACCAGCATAATCCCTATCAAGATTAATACTGACATATGCAGATATAGCAAAGATTTCTGCTTGAAAGACAGTGGCGAACCGCCCAAGGGAAAAGGAATAAAACATCCGAGTCCCTTCGCAGTAAACCCCCACCCCAACACCAGTAGTGGTTTTAGAACCGTCCGTAAACCAGGCAAAACCACCCTTGATACTGTGCCCAAATCCCCCTCCCCAGTCCTCCAAACTGGGAAAAACAACAGTAAAGGGCCAGAAGCTAAATTTAGGTACCATGTAATCCTTAACTATCCCAAGAATGTTACAGTGTATCCTGTCCCACTCAAAAGACAGATGCTCCACCTTATGGGTCCAAGAAATCCCTCTCCCAGAAGACTTATCCCCAATATTCTTGCTAATTTCATGGTGGGTTTGACCACTGTTTATAATACTGATTCATCGGTCGCGTAGCCAACTAGAGAGCTAGATTTTCATTTGTTGGTCATGATCCAACTTTCTAGTTTTTTGTCAATAAATGACACTACTTTCCACTCACTTGTCAGTAAAAGTATTAAATAGCGGAGTGAAATAAGCCCTTCCATAGGCTGCACAATCCTGTGGAGATGATCGATGGATCGGGCCAGGACCTCATGATAAATTTTTCCAAAGGTGGGAACCAAATATCGAACCTGGTCTTCCATAGTGGAAAGCCGAAGCATTTGCACGCGGCTAATCTGGCTGACTTCTCTTTGGTTAGATTCTAGGCGGCAGGGGTCTTTCAATGCTCGTGACGGCCATCCATATTTGTCATTAATATCAGCTTACAGGTGAAGAATTGGGTTCAACGATTAGGTTCTAAAGAACCTAAAAAAATCTGCAGGTTTGGGATCAGAGTTGAAGCCGTCTAAGGAAAGCGTAGGACATCTAAAATAATCAGTGGTTGGAAAATACCGAAAAAAGTGAAACTCTTTCATATAGTCATTCAGCAAACGGTCGAACGACTTTTCTTACTTCTTAGTTGCTTTTTTCCAGAGAAGGCTAGGCTTGGCTCATTTGGAACAAGCTTGAATTCAGTCTTGAGAATTGGGATTGATACTGTATGTCTTACTTCAATTGTTTTGAAGATATGTTTTTTAATTCCTGTTCGGTCGGCCGCATGGCAATCACCATCTTGGATGATCCTGATTCAGTTTCGGGAACACACTTCCAGATTCCTCAACCTTCCGGTTGGTCCTATTAAGGATGCTGGCCAATCCGTGATGGGTTCTAAAAATATCCATTGCCAAATATATTTTATTTGATTCGGCATAATTTAATATAACTTAGTCCTGTTCGTTGAATCCTATTATTCAGTTTTCTGGCAGAATTCATCTTTGATGTTGGCCATTCTGTAATGGGTTTTAAAATGACTTACCGTATATATATATATATATCGCTTGTAGTTTCGACTGTATAATTAAATAAGCTAAATTAGGTCCGATCCACTTATCTTAATGCTTCACCTCCAACTGGAATCTAGTATGAAACTAAGCCATTTGTGGTGAGATTTGGAATGGCCCCAGTACTTGTTAAACTTCAATTGGAAAAATATAAAAGCGATTCTTTGTGCAGACGAGACAGCGTTAAACTAAATAAACGATAATTTTGATTGTAAGGAGGAGATTTTTACAGCCATTCTGGTATATTTGGCCTAGTGCTAGTCTGCTGGCTATGTAGAAACATAGTAGACTTCACCTGGAGAATCCTGATCCACATCATCAGATTTTTCAGAGGGAACTGGTCCCATTCTGCTTATTATTATCTTTCTACCGATCCTACATGAGTGTGTGAGATTCGTAGTAGGATCTGGAATGTCGTTGATTAGTGTCTGATAAAGATTAATGATATCTGAAAAAATCGAAAAGGAGTTACACTTTCGGAAATCGTATAATATAGCTATTTAAATTTTCTGTTATTTCAATGTTTTTAATAAAACAGAATAAAAAAAAATGGATATACTCAAACGCATGTAGTGTTTGCAATAATGTTAATGTTATACAGTGATGCCTCGCAATTCGACGTCCCGCAATTTGACATTTGAGTTTCGCGGGTTGGCGCATGCGCGTGCATGGAATTGTGTGATGTCATTGGGTTTGCGCATGCGCGTGCATGGAATTGTGTGATGTCATTTGCTATTGGGATTGCGCATGCGCATGCATGGAATTGTGTGATGTCATTTGCTATTTGTCTGCGGGTTTGCGCATGCACATGCATGGAATTGTGTGATGTCATTTGCTATTTGTCAGGTTCTTTTGGACTACTTTGGTGTTTGCCCGTGTTGTTTTTGTTAATTTTCAATTCTACATTTTTCAGAAAGTAAAAAATTTATAATAATTATTATTTTTTTGAGTGAAATGTAAGGATGGGTTCAAAGAGAACTGACCAGAGGAATAATTCCGAAAAGAAGAACAGTCGATTGAACAAAACGAGACGAAGAAAAAAATTGTAGATAAATTGCAGAAAGGTAGAACAATTAAAATGTTACTCGAGTATAGTGTTCCTAGGACAACTGTGGCAAAGTTTTGCAACAGAGAGAGAAGATTATGGGTGCTAGGGTGTCTGCTGGAAGACTTCATTCCAACATTCAAGGGCTAATAAATTGTGTGATGTGTATAAAATAGTGTATTTTGTAATTTAGTGTGATATACAATAGTAAAACACATATAATAACGTAAATAATTATAGTGTACCTCTCACCTCACCCGTTAGGAGAGTGGGATGGGAACCGATAACGAATTAATCTATTTAACATAGTCTTATGTGAGAAATATTGTCCCGTAATTCGACAGTTTCTCAATTCGACATTACTTCGGCGAGGATTAGTGTCGAATTGCGAGGCATTACTGTATAAGAAAATAAACTAAACAAACTTCAGAGTTTTCTCAAAAAAATTTTTTTATGACAGAAAATGAGCATTTTCTTTATATTGCAGCTTTCCTTGTATAATTAAATTCGATTTTTTCTCTTTCTTCTCTAAGAGGTTCTTGCCTGTGTAGAAGTGATTTAATGCTGATATATGTATTTTAAAAAATCAAAACGGAAAAAAGACAATTTGTTTAATTGCAGCTTGATATTTGCCTTTTTTAATCAAATTGAAAAATTTCTAAATTAGATAATATCTTAAAAAGCTAAGTCTGCTTGAAAAAAATTAAATTTAATAAAGTTTGCTGATAACTCTGAAATTGCCGTTTTCAGTTGAATGATGATAGTATTTCTGTAGCTAATAAAAAACTATTTTGTCATATGAATGTGCTATAAAGTAAGTCCTGACTTATGCGGTTTCAGAGATATTTGGATGCGTAAATCTCTATTTTTGTTGAATTTCCATAAAATATCAATTAAAAATTCATGAAGCAATTTACTTTTTTACAAAAATATCACTTATTTATGGCCTTAAATTTTCTCATCTATTCTTAAAGTATACTGATAAATTTCATTTGGCATTCCGTTTGCTAATGTGTTCAATAATATATATCGAATTTAAGTATTGTTGGATTTAGACGGAAATTTCTTGAACAAATTAACCGCGTAAATCTGGGATCTACTGTTTCGAATATCGTTATTTCAAGCGTTTTATTTTATATAATATACATTTCTAGCGACTTTATCTCATTTACTGCTCGTATACTGTAAGTACAAAGTAAGTCTGATTGTGAAATTTCTGGCAGCTTTTCCCCTATCATCCTCCTGCCATATATTTTCACTCCATCATTCAACTATTCTAGCCTATAGTATAAAACCAACCATCATTTCTTTCAGTTATGGGTATTTTAAAAATGACCTATTCATAAGCAAATGTACAATATATTAGTAATTAAAGCCATAATTTACGTTAAATTATGGCTTTAATTGCTAATATAAAATCCGTACATTATTATAACAACTAATATATTACTAATATCAAAATCCATACATTATAATAAATGAATTACTGTAAATAAATATAAATTTTTAAATTAAACAAAATAATGAAAAATTTTGAATCTTGAATTTCGATCATTTACAATATTGCAGCGGTATCATTCATTTTGTATAGCGGGCTGCATTTCATAGTGTGCATCTTAAGCGACTCTCTCAAATTGGTGGTGACTATTTTTGGAGATTCGGAGAAAATGACCGAAATGATTGGAAATTTCATCAGTTTTTCAGCTTTATTTATTATATCCTTTATGGTATTACCTTTTGATGACATAAATTAAATATAAATATGGTTCAGTGATTTTATAATTATGATAAAGTTCCAGTTGCTTCGAATGATTGTCGACAATTGTCAAGTTCTTAATTTGCATTGCTAACTCATTCCACAGAAAATTATCCAATCTAGCACTCTGAAAAGTAAGCCTATTAAAAATATATTTTTAGTGATATTTCCATCATATATATATATCATAAATTAATTTCCGATTTATAAAATGTATAACAGTTTCTATAATAAGCACTATATTTTATTATATGCATGTATTTATATTCGCAATTTCTCATTATACCATTGTTTGCTTTACCAAGATATCGACTTTTATCGAAGTAGGACGAACGGGCTCATGGTGTGAGTCTGTTGTGTAATTGCTAGAGAAATTGGATCGCGGGCTGCACTGAAGAATACTGGGCCGCTGTTTGACACCGTTGCTGTAGTGGGTCTCCATAATATAGGCCTATGTTAATTCTATTTAAAGCTGATATTATTTACCCAGATATAGTGCCATACAGACATGCATTAAATGAATGGACCGACAAATTTAATAGCGTATTCTTTTTTTATTCTACATATGAAAATGATCAAAAATAAAATATATTGACAATTATTTATCAAATAATAATTAAAACTTTTGAAGTATCTTTTATTTATTAATTTAGAAAAAATTTCTAAAATATATACTGTATATAATTTAGAATTCTAATAATTGACCCATCCTGCCCAATCTTCCTCTATATACAGTATATAGCATAGAGGAAGATTGGGCAGTATGGGTCAATTTTTAGAATTCTAATTATAAAATCATAAATATTTGTATTGGGAAAATTAACAAATTTTCTTTAAAAGGAAATATCATTACAATTGAACATTTAGTACTAAAATAATTACTCAACAATACGATTAAATATCTTAAAAAAAATAACACATCAATTGAACTATCTTACTGTAATAATGGAGACAAGATGATTTGACTCATAAATTCTGATTTGAAAAAAATAATGAATACTTTTATATCTAAATTATGATTTATTCTGAAATAATCATTTTAAGAAATATATTTTAAATAATTCAAACACCATTAGGCTCTTAAAATAAGATATAGGAATTACTAATTGTAAATCTATAAATCATTTAAAATGAGCAAATATCATGTGAATTCTTATGCATATTTTTTGTTGTTTATACTTAGACTATAAATTATACCTAATAAAGATTAAAAAATTAAAATTGTTGGCAGGTGGTAATGAAGCATCTTGTTTAATCATCTTACTCCACTGTGCATTCGCTAGACTAGAAAATGCTGTATATATCTCAAAATGTAGAATGTGCGAAATATAGAATAATAATAGTAATGTAATATAATGCAAAATATAGAATGTTGAATTTGGAAAAAAGTATTTTACTACATTGCTTCATTGATACATCATAATTTTATTACACTAATATTCTAGCATATATATCTTATAAATAAGTAATATATATGAGTCTAAAAGCAATAAATATTTTCTAAAGGGAAATAAATAAATGTATCCATTAACAGTATTTTTCAAATTTTGCTACAGTTTTCGGCATATTTGTGTGAGCTGGCTTTTCAACATTAATGAACATAAAAACTAAAAAACGCGAAAGACTTAGGGATATTGATGAAGAAATTGGGTAGCTTTATCACATATTAGACCTGACATTGCTCAAATCTGCAAAAGACAATTAGCTCAAGCATCGTATTAAAGTTGATTTAAAAAGGTTCCATTTTTTTTAAGAGAGTTAGTTACAGTTCTTAAAAATATGTTTTTTAATTAATGCCTTTTACTGATATTTAATGTGTAATGTATAATTTTCAGTAAAATACATGTTCATGCATATTTTTGTTGTTTATTTTATGATCTTACTGATGTAATGTTCCGCAAATTTTCTTTACAATCAAAAGTGTTCCGTGACTTCGAAAAGGGTTAAGAACCACTGATTTATACGATGATATACTCTTAAAATTCAACTTTATAATATAAATAATTTAATCTTTTACTCATTATTAAGAATATATTTTGATTATACAACAACTATCATAAAATAGCTTCTCTTATATTGTTGCTTATTTGCTATGATTTTTAGTGAGAATTAATAAATCACCGAATTGTATGGAATGTTTCGATTTGGCAAGAAGTATTAATGCATTATTTTCGGATAAAATCCAAAAATGATGCATAAAATTCCTGAAAATAAAATTATGATTAGTTTAAAAATGTTAAATATTCAAAGAAACTTAAAAATACTTTTTAAGTAAAAACGATTACTGTGTTTAATTATCCTTGGTATATGCAGTAAAACCCTGATAAGACGCCACCATCCGTTTGGGGACGATTTTGGCGGCTAATCGGGGTTGGCGGTTTATCGAAAACACATATAATATAGAAATGAAAATGAACTCCGAACTTATTAAATTTAATAAAATACAGTACATTTATATTAGCATCCAAACTTAAAATTTCTAAAAAACTATACTTTACAGTATAGTATATGTACCGTATATGTACAGTATTATATAGAAAACATGTCCATCTGCTGTTCTGACCCTCTACTTTGAGTTCTCTATAAAACACAATGTACACAGCTTACTGTACAGTATCCTTATTTGCCGGTAATAAAATAAACGATGGAAACGATCTGGTTCTATCATCTTACATTTTCTGTAACCTAGTTGTGAATCAGGATTAAAGAGACACATGATTAACCTTTAACGTCATCTCTCCCACCCTTTGGTTACAAATGAATCCTGAGAGCTTTTACTGATGAACTTCGGAATGTAAATCATCATACATGCCCCTGGCGGATTAACGAGGACAAATACAATATCAAAATAAATATTTGTTTAGACGTTTCTGATGGTGGATGACGTCTTATCGGGGTTTGCCTATTCCATTAACATAGTAAAGATCCGTTCCGCCAAATTTCTTGGCGGTCAGCGAGGGTGACGGCTTAACGGGGGCGTTTTATCGGTGTTTGACTGTATATGTATACTTTAAATAATTTATGTACTGTATATTGGTTTAACATTATCGTTAAAATTTTTCATGTCGTAATATTTTTTTTTTCAGCGATTGCGTACTAGTTTTTTTAGAAAAAGTTGTACTTTTGTTTTTAGATATACTGTATATTGGTTTAACATTATCGTTAAAATTTTTCATGTAATATTTTTTTTCAGCGATTGCGTACTAGTTTTTTTAGAAAAAGTTGTACTTTTGTTTTTAGTTGAATATAAAATATTTATTTTTAAATTTTACTAATTATATACTTGTTGGGAAATTTAAGGACATACAAGCGTTAAAATTGTATTAAAATATCAATTGAATTTCAATTTTTTGCTTCAGTTATTTAATTTACCATAATAAAACCAGATTATAGATATTGAATATTTAAGACTTATAAAGAGATTTTGCCGTGGATTCATTTCGTCCCTGAATTATTAGAAAATATTAGGTTAAGTACCTTAATAACATTATTATTACTATTATTCATTTAAATGCCATTTCAATTAATATTATTTTTCTAACTCCATCATATTATGATTGTATGAAGCAAGAAAACCGAAAATTGAAAAATGTTTCTACAGTATTATCGTTTTAAAACAGAAGCAATTTTTTCTGACGTGTATAGTATGCATCTTCATTTGTAATTTTTTATTAAGAATAATATAGAGGAACTGATAAATTACACAGTCTAAAAAAAACTTATAATAAAGTGATCTTTTTATTCTTTTTTCTTTCTTTTTCGCTTTTTTCTTTCTTCGCGTGCTTTATATTCAATCCAAATAAAATATTTTTATTCTATTCATTCTTCGCTGTTTTCTTTCTTCGCGTGCTTTATATTCAATCCAAATAAAATATTTTTATTCTATTCATTCAGTTAGCGATGATTTTTAAAAATAATATAAAAGATACATGACATTTTTCGATTGTTTAATCACGAAATGACTGTATTCATTGGAACGTTGTTATGAATTATGCAGTCGAGCAAATTTGATTAATTCGCTGTAACTATAATCAAAACAAGTAAATTGTAATTGACGAGACTTATTGATTGAAAAAAAATAAATCAAATGCGAATTCAATATAAAATAAATTCAATGTAAAATTCTAGATATGTGTATGCCATTTAAACCACTATTTTAGTTTTTATCGTAAGAGGATGCTTTATTAAACTGTAAACATCTGATAGCGACTAAAACGTTTTTTTTTTTTTTTTTTTTTTTTTTTTTAAAGTTGAGGAGCGGTAAAACTGTAAACATCTGATAGCGACTAAAACGTTTTTTTTTTTTTTTTTAATTCTGTTGATTATCAATACTTGCTACAGTTTCTAATAAGGAAGGACAAGGTCTGCGCTCGTTTTCTTGATTGAGGAGCGTTAAAGTAGAACGAATGTTACACTGCTACATAATTCGATTTAGCTTGAAAAACCAGAGCTTTCGATAAGCTTTGGTTTTTCAAGGAATCTCACTTTTAAGTAGCAATGAGTACAGTGTATTATGTCGTAATGCAATCTGTTAAAGGGCACAGTCGAAAGTCGTCAATGTTGATCAGAATCAGGCATTACACTGAATTTTTTTTTTTTCGTTTTAATTTTATTATATAAGATTTTGTAGCCATTTCTGACGTTTTCCTCTCCGAAATGGAATAAAAGGATATATAAAATAAATCTGTCCGCCAGCACCATAAATTAAAATCCTATTAAAATCTTTAAATATTATCCTATTTGAATAAAATTCACGAGTTATTGGGACTCATTAAAGAACTATTAAAATAAATCTGTCCGCCAGCACCATAATTTGCTTTAAATATTATCCTATTTGAATAAAATTCACGAGTTATTGGGACTCATTAAAGAACTAATCTTAGAAAATGATTGATAACATTTGATCCTATATCAGACTAATAAGAGAAAAGATGTTCATATATTGTATCTTGAAATGTTTTATATAAATATCAAATTTTAATGAAATTCGCAAATACAATATTATTGGTAGGCCGATCATAATATTTTTATAAGCATCGATTTTTCTCTATTAAATATCTTATTTAAAAATACTTATAAAATATTTCTGCAAAATTTATATTCTAAAAGTCACATAAATATACAGTATATATTGTTTACTTTCTAAATAAATAAATAGCAAAATGAAGCATATTCATTTTATCTATTAAAAAATTAAAATTTTTATTCTAAAATAACAACTAAATAAAAAAAATGATAGAAATTTTTTTATTATTCGAATAAGAATAAATAATAATAATAGAACAGAAATATTTATTTGTTCTAATCTAGCTACTTATTCTTATTGGAATACATTTTGAATGATCATGTAGCTAATTGAAATATGTCCATAATGAAAAATATTTTATTATTTTGGGATAAATATTGAACATAGACTTTGGATGATAAAATTATAAAATTTGTTTTACATTATATATAGTTCTATTTTAATTATCGCAATACAATATATAAAACATTTTTAGTTTTTACAGAAATCAATTATATTTAAAATTAAATTTTAAAGAAATATTTTTGAATTTCGAAATTTCAATTTTAAGATTTTATTGTTACATTTTATAACAAAATTCTTAAATAATTATTTGCTTTTGATTATATTAACTAGTATTTCATATATTTAATATTAAAAGAAAAAATCAACATTAAAATACCTGAAATTCAAAATTCTTAAAAATTAAATTTTCTTAAATTATTTTGCCGTAATTTTTTTAAAACCGTATCAAATTTCAATCGTGTAGTTTCAAAAATAAAAAATAAAAAAAACTGTATATTGCGCCATATTAATATGCGTAACTTTCGCTATTTATTTTTTCGATCTTTTTTCTGCTTAAAATGTCTACTAATGGCGGTTCAAATTATAATATCTATATAACACAGATTGATTAAATTGAGCGGATAATAGTCAGTGTGAAGAAATACGTATATACAAAAAGTTTATAGGTACTGTGTTTAAAATTGTTCAACGCATCTTGAATCGTTAATATCAAATAGTTTGTGTGTGTGTACGTGTGTGTGTGTGTACGTGTGTGTGTGTGTACGTGTGTGTCAGTACTGTATTTAAAATTGTTCAACGCATCTTGAATCGTTAATATCAAATAGTTGCATGCGTGCGTGTGTGTGTGTGTGCATTATATTCATGAAATTTTTTCTAAATAAATGCTGCATTTTTTCAGGAATCATGAAAATAACCACAAAATTCTTAATCATGATGATTGTTTCCCATAGGCATTCGATAAAAGCAGTGAAATACAGCTTTTATCAATGGTAAATATCACTATGGACGTACTATCTTTTATAGATATAATAAATTGTATGCAATACAAATAGTTTATAAGGACACCATTTTTAATTTCGAAACGAATTGAAATTTTGCACAATCCCATTACAAGATTTCAAGCGGAGAAAGTAGATATATTTTATAACAATAATTTTTTATAAAGTTTTAAATGACTAATAATGTCATTTACAATATGATGATAAAAAAATGAGATTTCGATATTTCAGTGAATCGAATGTTAGCCATCGCGTAACAGAATGACAGGAATTTCAAAATTCATAAACGTATATCTTATAATAAGGAATAAGAACCTAAAATTTAAATATCAGTATGCATTGTTTGATTTTTGAGATATATTGAAAACTAGATCACTTTTTCCATTGGAAAAAGCATCTTATCTTCAATATATGTCCATCGGAAAATGATCTTGTCTCTGTTTTTCAGAGATGGTTCAGATCTGATCCTCTGATTCCCTTTCCCAATCTTCAACGCATCGACTGATCTCAATTACGAATTTAGCCAGTAAATACAGTCTATACACATTGGATGTGTAAATATTTTTCTGGATTAAGTTGTGGTTCTTTGTACATCCATATATAATTATCTTATAAAACGAATTTACATTGTGTAAAATTTTTTTGTGGATTAAGTTGTGGTTCTTTGTACATCCATATATAATTATCTTATAAAACGAATTTACAACAAACGGATGATGGACATCTGGTCCACCGTTTCAAATTCCTCATGCATATTAGGCGGCATTAAATCACAGAGTAACCTAATTTTAACATAATTTTTTGTAAATCGATTAGAATATTATGCATGAAACTTTAAAGGCAAATCGAGTTACCTTGTTTTATGGAAACTGTATGCTGTCATATAGCAAATATACTGTACTTGATATTCCATGTTTGATCTTTCATATTTACAGAGGCACCATCGAGCAAGAACCTTCAAATGAATTACGTATATGATACAATAATAATGTTACATGAAAAGAATGTCATCATGTATATAATAATTTACATTATTTTATATTGCTAAATTTCATATTTTCTGCTTCTGTAATTACAACATGCATGTTAAAATAAATGTGACCACAGTGCAGATTTGCAACATGTCATGTGGTCATAATAAATTTTTTTCTTGAAGCTTTTTACTGTAAATTAAATGTTGATATAAATTTTAAAATATAAATCTTTAGAAAACTGAAATAATATAAATATTAAAAGAAACGAAAAACATGGTCTGTATAGACAGAGAATTCATTTATCATTTAAGAATAGAAATCTTTCACGTTTTTATAAAGCCGTCTTCAGCTTTCATTTTCGAATATTCTATGAAAAATAAAATTCTATTTGGTAGATCTATTCTACAAAGTTTCCATATCCAAAAGAAAACGATGTTTTAGAAAAACGGATAACTAGCTACATATATTCAAAATGATAAACAAGCTTTCTATTGATACTTCAATTATTTCAATGATGATTATGAAAGAAATCCATAATCATTAGGGAAATTGTCAAAGTTTGGTATATTAGTGACTTTTTTGTAAATATATATTATTCAAAATGTTAATATATTTTTCAAAATGTAAATGTCAAATTTTAATATCTACTATAATTATTTTATAGTATATTATAGTTAAAATTGAAATTTTATTAAAATTTCAGTAAAACTCGCATTAGTGTTCTGTCCATTTCAGAAAAAAACGAACGAATTTAATTTATGCAATAATCAGGCAAGTGAGGTTTGTTTTTATATGCAATTGCATATAATTCGTTGTTAGTTTTTATTGGAAAACTGGAGATTTAAATACAGTATTCTTTCATCTTAGGTTATGTAGTTTTGACATAAATATTTATTTCAAACATACATAGTATTATAAATGGTCTGTGAAAATATAGTTGCATTCTTCAAAATCGATTTTGTTAAAAAATCGAAGTCAGCCGGATGGCCGCGTTGTAAAGTTGTAGCTTGGCTGGAGAACAGGATTCAAATCCGGATCCCACACCTCCAGTTTTTCAGGGGGTTCGTTGAACCCCATCCTTTAATCACCCGGTTGATCCCATCATGGGTGTTGGCCATGGTGTTTCCCATCTGTGTGGATGGTGTTTCCCATCTGTGATGGGTCCTATAAGTGGCCGCTACCAGATACAGAATATCCCTCGTGCGATATGGCGGCTTAACCTATCTAATCTAACCTAACTCTAACAAAATTTTAAGGATTTCAATTTCTATTTAGTTTTATTTCGCTTTTGACACTCCGTTCTAGAAGTATATGCCAACGGTGGGCAAACTGTGGCTCCCGAGCCCAGGGGGGTTCGGGCCTGGCCGTTGAACCCCATCCTTTAATCACCCGGTTGATCCCATCACGGGTGTTGGCCAGCCTGTGATGGGCCCTATAAGTGGCCGCTACCAGATACAGAATATCCCTCGTGCGATATGGCGGCTTAACCTATCTAATCTAACCTAACTCTAACAAAATTTTAAGGATTTCAATTTCTATTTAGTTTTATTTCGCTTTTGACACTCCGTTCTAGAAGTATATGCCAACGGTGGGCAAACTGTGGCTCGCGAGCTGCATGCGGCTTCCAAAGTTACTCTGTGTGGCTCCCGAGACAATACTGGTTTTCATTGCCATTTTTCCTAAATCTTTATATTAATAATTTATAGTTGAGATAATATTGGTTATCATTGCCATTTTCTCTAAACTTTTATAGTAATAATCTATAGTAGTAAAGGTATGTACCAATATTAGAATATTTTATTTCGTGTATTTAAAGATAAGTAAAAAATAGATACAGTAATACCCCGAAGTTACGCGATAGGTGGGACCGACGAAAATCGCGTAAGTCGAGGTACAACTTTGCATATAAATACATATAAATTTGGTTTAATTGGGATCAAGGACTAACAAAAACACTAGTTTAGAAGAAAAATATTTAATAAAATTGCAGTTCTTTATACATATTAATACAAAATATTAAAAAATAAATGAGTTTCGTAAAAAAATTATTCACTTTTACTTAATTATCACACCATAATTTCAGCATTTTTTTCCATCTCGGTAATAATACCATGACGTTTACGAATTATGCTTGAGTTCAAGGATTGAGCATTTTTCACCATAACATCGAGAATTCTTTCATTATCTTTATGATTATTCTTACTGTGAATTCCGGTAGCTCAATCTTCTTTGCCAATTCACAAATTTTCATTCTGTTATCAAAATTCTTGATAATGTTAACTTTACATTCAAAAGATATCCTAATCCTTTTCTTACTAGGTGCAGGAGAATTAGATTTACTTCGTTTGGATGGCGTTTTTAAAGGTTTAGAAAAC
The DNA here is from genome assembly GCA_000484575.1 of Olivierus martensii. Lineage (NCBI taxonomy): Eukaryota > Metazoa > Arthropoda > Arachnida > Scorpiones > Buthidae > Olivierus > Olivierus martensii. The sequence continues at coordinate 28,334 of AYEL01082408.1, forward strand.
ATATAACAAAACAATCTTAACTTTTGTCGATCGTAGAATTGTAATCGTGCACGTAGAGTTCGCGCGAAACGCGTGCAAATCGTATCACAGAAAGATAGCGTATAGCAGTGCTGCCAAACGAAAAAATCAAGAACTGCGTAACCCCGAGTTCGCTTAAGTCGGGGTGTTACTGTATTTTGAAACTTCAAATTTTTAGCTTTCAAATGATACCGGCCAAAAGTATTGTTAACATGAATTTTATCATATTTGTTGGTAAAAATGTTTCGACATTTGATGGCCTGTATCGCTCCCGTCAAAATTAATTCCAAAAGTGATACTACTAGAGATTAATATATTCTTCTTTGGTGAATAAGACTACGCTATAATTATGTTTTTTATTATTTATAAATACAGATTTAAAACAATATTTACTGTTGCTCTTGAACATTCAAAAATGTTTGAAAAGTATTGTGTGGCTGTTATTACCGAAGAATTCGCCCAACCCAGGTATATGCAATTAGGGCCATCTGTCAGCATGAACTATAAGGTATACTATAAATATCCAATTTGAATGATGTTCACATATGATATTGAAATTTATTAAAGGATCAGAGCTATTAAAAATTATTAACATCAGATGAATAATTATCAATACAATATAATAAAAGATGTTTACAAGCAATAAGATGTACACCACCTGATATATTTGCTATTCTGTTTCTGTAGAGAAAAGCTTCGACTAAAAATGAAAAACTCGGAATGGAGAAAAAATGCATCATCGACTTATCGATTTTTCTGTTTTTGGTTTCATGCTTTTATGTAATCATAATGAACGAAAATCAATCTCTGAAATTTATTGTTTTTGTTTCCGTTTGTTGAATAACGGATTGAATAACACATTTCCAATTGTTATCTATGTTATATAGTAAACAGTAATTTAAAGTATGAACAAAATGTTTATATAAGTTAAATACCCATATTTTCGTTATTTTTCATAATTTGAAACCAAATCGTATTTACTTTATCAATTAAGTAATTTGTATATTTATTGATTTTCATTTTTGTATGGGTTTCTCCCACTAACTATCAAAAATATAAAATTTATTTTCTGTTACAATCTCTCTTATGTATGAAACATCATTCGTCTGTGCAATATTGAATGTAGTCGACTAATAATTTTCAGTTTTGATGTCTTTAATGCTCATTAATAAATATTTGATCCGTTGAATTACAGTGTGTTTCAATAAGTCATGCCAATTACAGCCATCAATACATCTTTTAGTGTTGGATAGAAATGTTTAATGAAATCATGCTTTAACACGATGATAAATTTGACAGATAATAATTGGGAACAGAAATTTGAGATATTAATCTGTTGGAAATAAATGAAAATTGCAAAATTAACTTTTAATTGGAATAATTAATTTTGAATTCGATATTATCTATATTACTTACACGCACACATAATCTGTATTTTATATGTATGTATGTAACTTTTTATTTAAAATCTAAAAAAGATATTTAGGAATATGATATAGAATTTTGTTCAGTATCAGTATGGCATGTCCCTACATCGCCCCTTTTTTTATTTAGCCCTTTTTTTAGGGCCCTAAGGGGCCCAATTTTTAATTTGGTTTCTTTTTTTAAAGCCCTAGGGGACCCAATTTTTATTTATTTTATGACAATATCAATAGATGCCGCTAAGTGTCAAAGTAAGGGACAACAGATAACTTTTCTACATTACTATTACTGGATTTTTTCAGAATTATTTAGCTAATACAATTATTATTGATTATGATACAGAATACTGTTCAGTATCAATTTGTGTTAATCAGTTTTTATATCGTACCTTTTCATTTGATGCTTTATTTTAAAGGAAACTTTATATTGAATTTCAGTTAAGCCTGTTCTATATCCATAATTATGAGCGTAACATATATGTCAAATGAAATTTGTTAATATTTTATCACACAAAGAAATTATATGACTATTCATCATGACATAAACTACTATATGTTTATCCAATATTATATAATAATAATAAGTAATATTTAAAATCACACAAAAAGCAGTAATATATACAAACCTTTTATTTTTGCAATTTTAAACGAAATTAAGCCATGTTGCATTATTTCAAACGTATTTTGATTCTTTCCCCCTTCAAAATCTTTCGTCGCACTATGCATGATTATTGTTCTCCAAGCTGATTAGAAAAACAATTTGGATTGATCAGACCTATTTTATAACAAACATACTTCCATGTACGACATTAGTCTTTATTTCTCTAACAATTACACATAAATATTTTATTTTATAACTAAAACATTATTTAGTCATAAGGATGTAAGCATTAACCATTTTAAGAATGATTTCATAATTTACAGAATTCTTCCCCCCTATGTTATTTACCGTCTCAAATCTATACTCTACTCCTAAACGTGATATAATTTATGGATTCTCCCTAGCTAATAAATAATGCTTAAAATAATATACATACAAAGAAATAATATACATAGCAGGGTCGCCGAGAGGGGGTGACATCCGTGACTTTTGTCACGGGCCCGATATCGAAGAGTGTCCGACCATCGGGCCTGAAGTGTCACATAGCCTGCGAACTATCGAACACGTTATCTACAGAGCACAAAGCAGTCATACCAAAATAAACTTTTTTTATATATAACATAGTATGTAATGTATGGAATTTTGAATTTATTTGCCTTTTTTAATTAAATGCTTATTGTTTTGTATGGCTTTTTTTATTAAACCAAAGTGATGCACTTTTTTAAGTGGAGTCCGGACCACAGACTTGTTATGGGCCCGGAAATTTCTCTCGGCGGCCCTGATACATAGCATATAGAAAATTTCCATTTTATTGCCAAATTTGTTCTTATGCCACCTCATTGTCATGGCATAATTATGTATTTCAACCGAGCATTATAATATAAACAAATTATCATAGGTCACATCAATCACAGTAGTGTTGGCTGGTTGGTGATTTTCGTCAAACGTTACCTGTAATTTCAAAAGGTACCAAGGCTGATGAATTAAAAGCAAGCATAAAATCATCATATCTTTGGCAAGAAGTTGAAAAATTATCACTTACTCTCAAAATGAGTGCTAAAAAATAAGGATAAGAATTCTGCTAAATTTTCTGATTTCCTCTTAAGTATTGGCAATGGAACTATACCAAATACAAATGTATTAGTTAATATTTATAAATATTTCTGTCAAGAAAATATTGTGCATTCATTAGATGAACTAATTTCAAAAGTGTATCCGGAAATTAATAAAATAAATGAGAAAAATATCGAATGGTTTTGTGAAAGAGCAATACTAGCTCCTAGAAATGATAGAGCTAAATTTATAAATGAACAGATCATGGATTGTTTTCAAAGTGAAGGAATGACATACAATTCAATAGATACAGTTACAGATACTGATGAAGCTGTATATTTCCCTGTAGAATTTTTAAATTCACAGAATCCACCCGGATTACTCTCTCATAAATTAAAAGTCAGAATTCCAGTAATACTGCTTAGAAATTTAGATGTTCTATTGTATAAACGTGGAGCAAGATTTTGCATAAAATCATTAAGACGAAATCTGATAGAAGCTACAATCATCACTGTTTGTGCAAGTGGAGAAACAGTTTTCATTCCACATATACTTTTGATTCTAACAGATTTTCCTGTCCAATTTTTAAAAGGCTGCAATTTCTTATAAAGGTTTGTTTTGCAATGACTATTAACAAAGTACAAAGACAGTCCTTAAAAGTTGCAGGTGTTGATTTAAATACTGATTGTTTTCTCCATGGCCAATTGCATGTCTCGCTTTCCAAGAGTCGGAGAAGCAAAAAATTTATATATCTACACAAAAAATCAACAAGTACTGAATATAGTTTAAAAAGAAGCATTATAAGAGCAATAATAAAATTATTTTTTATAATATATGTATTGTTATTAATTCTATAATTATCAAATTTTGTACAACTTACAGCTCCCTTACACACACACTCCACTGACCTTTCCATAAACCTCTCTCTCAAAGGAAAAAAATTCACCCTTAAGTTTGCATATTACTCTTTCCTTTAAATCACCTATCTTTACTAACAAATATATATTATCTTAAAAAGAAATATTATTATTTTTCTATTTTATACATAAAAACTAATTTTTCATATGGAGTCAATATCATGATAGCATTGTTTGTTTATGATTATATATTCGATATATTGTATGTTAATGATATATCATTTATGAAATAAATTTTAAATTGTCTCATTATCAATCATTTTTCAATTATTATTTTTAATATGTGATTTATAAATAAAAACTCTGCAATGACGGGTATTACAGCTAGTAACATTTATGTAATTGGTAACCAAATTCCTGAAAATAGTAATGCGTGTTAACTATGTTTAGCGTAAAAAATCGCCTATTAAACAGCAAATATTTTCTAGAAAATCGTAAAAATCGACAGAATTTTAATCGATATCCATTTTCGATTTTAAAGAAGGTTTACGTAAAATATTTAAGAAATTTTAAAATATTTAAATTAAATTAGGTACAGTTTAAATAAAAATATAGGTTAAATTAAATTATTTTACTTGTAAATAATTTTAATAATTCAGGTTATTTAAGGGATTTTTAATACGATCGCTAATATTTATTATTGTTTTTTTATTATAAAAATAAGTTCGATTTTGTATATATTTTTTTAGCTTTGGATCGTTTTCCACAATTAATGTACAGTATATATGAATTTTTATGGCGACAATAATAATTTGTTTGCTCTTTCAGATAAATTGAATAATTTTTACTTGAAATTTTATAGACTATTATACATAAAATCAGATCTGATTAAAATTTCAAATTTGATCAGGCCTTTATTAATATCAAATTCAGGTATACGAATTATTACTCTTTCTTTAATACGACTAGAAAAAAAAGCTTGAAAATAATAATGATGGAATGCAAAGAAGTTAACTAGTTTAGTCTGAAAAATGCTATAATTAGTTTATACACTAATTACCTATCGATTTGAGAAAATAATTAGTCTGTAGTAAGGTACAGGTATATTTTTACAACAGACAAATTATGAACGAAAAATATTTTTTATATTTCTATATAGTTAGTGGTGGAAAGCCATACAAAAATGAAAATCAATAAATATATAAAATACTTAATTGAGAGAATGCCCAGGATTTGATTTCAATCAAATTATGAAAAATGACGAAAACATCGATATTAACTTATATAAACATTTCATTTACACTTTAAATTACTGCTTTCTACATAGCATAGATTTAAGAGGAGTTTTCCAAAAATAAGATACCTGATTACTTAATTATTGAATATTTATTTTAAATATTAAAAATGTTAAAATTTTATTGTAGAAATACACATACAGTATAATGTACGTATATTTCGTATAACGTATATATTTCATCGGAAAAGTTTTAAAACTTGTTTTTTTTTTCGAATGTGATCAATTATTTGCTCAATGTAAAAAAATGACATAGATATAAAAAAGGAAAAAAAATATGAAGGATTTTCTGACAATGGTATCATTGACATCAATATACTGTATATAATTATAAGAAATAACATACTATTTTAAGAAATAAAATAACTGTATTTTGTGTTTAAAAAATACAGTTAATTTAAATACAGAAAGAAGAAACCGGGAAAAAATTTTCATATTTTTTATAAAAATGATGATAATTTTTATTTTTGCTTATTTTAGGATAAGAAAAGTTTGTTATTTATTATTTTGATGATTTAATATACTTGACCTCTAAACTAATTAAACGTGTAAATGAAAATGTTTTAATGATTAAAAACTAGTGTTTCTAATAAATAATAATAATAATAATAATAATAATAATGAAAATTTAAAACTGACATATAAAATTCAAAAAGCAGTACCTGTATAACGATGTAAAAATTTCAAAAAATGAATTTAGATCTAATATGCCTATTATGAAAAAGGGTGGGAGCTAAGAAAGAAGATTGAATGCTAGCCAAAGAATTTTTCAGTGAACTTCTTCAGTTGGGAGAAAAGATCGCATAAAGACAAAGACGTAAAAAAGTGTGTCTTAAAATAGATATTTTTTTTTTATATGGAATTTAAAAATATTATATTTTCTTTGAGAGAAAGAGAAATGTACTTCGATTGCCTTTTTCATTCTTTTAAGAGGAAATTGCTAAATTTAGAAAGATGAAATTATCAATTATTTTACCAATGAAATGCAAACATGTCTACATTATTTCTATATACAGTCTATTTTCGCAGGGCGTGTACAAAATAAATTATATTGCGAGTCAGCATGCTAGCTGACTGTTCACTACATTATTGATATACACATAAAATAGCCGCAGAAGCGATAGAAGCGGTCGCGATGCAATGTGCGAGGACACTCGACCAACACTAAATGGGCCTTGAAATATCAATATATCACATAAAATACTAGTTCGTAGTCCAAGGTTGTGATTTCAACTCGAAAGAAATTCTAGAAAGTTTGACGAGTTAAAAATTCATCGGATGAGGAAAATTATTAACTGTCATTTATTTGGGTAAGTACTGTGTTTATATATATATATATATAGCTGTATGAAATTAAAATATTTGAGTAAGTTTCAAATCTCGAATACAGTCTGAACTTTATGCATAAAAGTCAATTAATAGTACATTATCATCTGTCAGTTATTCCTTGTTTATATTAATTTACTTAACGCGTAAATTGAATGAGCTTGATAATTGGAAATTATTATTTATTGCTATTTTAAAATATTAATGACTGCTAAATTAGCTAGCTAATAAATTTATACATGCATTAACACTTATATAGAATACAGTAATCAATGCAAAGAATAAATTTCGCATCAGCACTTAATCGTAGAATTGTAAACAAGTCAGATTGGGTTAGATTGTAACCAAAATAGATTGAACTTCAGTGTCTCGAAGTTGTTTAGTTTCCACAGTTCATCGTCACTTACTGGCAAATATTCTATTGCATCACAATTGCTTATTGTAATTGTTTATGAACAATGAAAGCTTGTTTAAAATTGGCTTGATGTCAGTTGATTTTTCCTTAAAATGATGCATATATTGTTAGCTTACATAGAGTATATCTTATTAAAAAGTAAATAAATAATTGGGAAAATATAAACAGTGATTTTTATTACTGTATTTGATTTTGTGAATTAAATAAAAATTTCGTTATTACAATTTTAGTTTATTACTTTATGCTCATATTTAAAAAATAACTTAAAATATATCTTAAATATAATATATTACACACCGCGATAGAAAAGTTTAACTTCCTGGTTTATTAGTAAATCCCTTTGTCTTTATTGCGAAGAGGACAATAAAGAGACATTACTGTTGTTGTCATAGCAACTGTCTACGAGATCGCTCTTCGCATTTATATATAAAACTCGAAGGCGATATAAAAGCTAGGGGTTTGTCCTCAATGACTACTTAAAGCCTATTGCGAATTTAATTTTGAAAAATTATCTTATATCCCAGTTTCTTAATAGTGATAAATGATTTTCCTGTTGATAAAAAGTTATGTTTTGTTTCCTGTTTATATGACTTTTCACCTTTTTAATTAATAAAAAAAAAAAAAACTAAACTAAATTTTAATAAACTGGATATTTTATACGATTAGCTTACGTTGTATTTTACGTTGCTTTTTAGGAATCAAATTTTAATTGCGGCATCAGGAGAGAGAGAATTTAATTTAAAAAAAAATCACTGACCGAATTTTTTTTCCAGGAGGAAGTTTAATTTTGAAAACAAAAGTAAAAATAGTATGTAACAATTTTTAAAACTCCGTTATGTTGCGTAAAATTTGTAAGGTTCTTAGATATATACTGTATACATAGCGAATATTTATTTAAAGTAATAAAAGCAAAATATCCTTCCAGACTAAATTGTGATTCTTTCTACATCTATGCATAATTATAAAATGAATTTACGACCATTAGTTGGGTTATAATTGATGGGAGAAGTTTAATGTTCAAGGACAAAAAACTTTGACAAATTTCCTGGTACTAGTTTTGCGTGTCAGCAGTTCTTTGCGTGAAAGGTGCGTATTGCCACCGACGTCACATTGGTTTTCCTCTACCGGTTACATTTATAGATGACGGATAAATTTCATCTTGAAATAAGTAACATTTTCTGACTTTTTGTGTGTCACTAAGCTTTAACTCAATCAAATACTTTGTCTTTTAATCAACATTAAGTAAAATTCAAAGATGAAAAATAGAGCTTCTCCAGGAAGTTATAAACAGATCACTTATCATTTAATGATTACTTTAATGTAATTAATACGTAGCCAATATTAGTTATATACAGTTACGTTGTCATTATATTCCTATTTTTCCTCAAATTAAAAAAATATATATATTAATTCTTTATTTAGATTGCATTTTCTTCATCTTTTTCTATTAAATCACAATTAAGAGAGAGAAAAATACAAATTTAATGCAAATTTAAAAAATAATACGATTCAAAGAATTACTATGAAATATATAAACTTGCTTATTTAGTATTTATTTATTTATTTAAACAGATATTCTATAAATATTCACTATAATAAATTAAATCTCAAACATGCAGAGAAGGTAAAATTAAAGAAACATTGTTAAAAGTTGTGAAATTTTCCATCAGTTCAATTTTTTCCTTTAGCCATTTGTCTTGTCCTACATTCAAGAATACAATGCAATATAATTATTAAATTTATATTTAGATAATTTTATATACGGAAAATATAATTTTAATTCCATTATTATTCAAAAATTGAAGATTTTGGAATCATATTTCTAGCACAGTTTTAAACAATTTTATTTTCGAATTAATTGCAATTCTGAAATATCCGAATTTTATTTCGTGTCTTAAAAAAGGTTCAGAATTTCTTAAATATTTGAAATGGTGGTATTGTTTCATAATGGTGAAGATATACTAAGACAACGTCACACGATATGGTTATGCAATCAAAATTCTGAAAGTAAACAAAGCGTGTGGAATAGAGCCAATTGTGTTTCCTTCCATCTTAAACATTAAATTTGGCGATATTTGAAAGTTTCCTTGATTCCGAATTGAAAATTTATTAATCAACCATCTAAAATATATCTGTTACCATTTATAATTGCATGCTTTAAAATTTAAATCGATTTGTCTGTTAATACGTATGATCCATGTATACTATTTTTCGAAATTAGCTTCTGCTAAAAAGACCTTGAAAAAATGGCTACCTATAACAAATGGATCATGTTTAGTGTTTGGTTAATAACTTCACCTCTCCATTGTGCAAGACATTGCTTATCTGGATGGAAATTATTTATTTCGACAGGTAAATTATTATTTTAGAACAAATTATCGGGGAAATTTTAACTTGTTTTTATAATGAAAATTTCATATCTGACTGACTGAGTCCGAAATAAATTTTGTCAAATTTTCTTTTAAAAATTAAATAGTTTTGATTTAATAAATTATTACGCCAATTTTTATAAATGTTAACCATTTTGATGATTATTCCGCATTTTGTCGTAAAATTCAAATAAAAATATTTTATCAATGATATTTACAATAAATATTTAGTATTTTAATTGATATTATGACACTTTATTTCAAAATAAATTCTTTAAAAAGAAGAAAAATAATATTTCTAAATAATATCTCTTTTTTTTAAGATCGTAATCGCTTTAAATTCAAACGTTTTAAAACTACAAAATTGTATTGATGAATAAAAACATCAACATTTTTCTGGCTGGAATTCAAAATTATAAGGCATAATGGAGAACTGAATTACTGTATAATGAATTCCAAACATAGTGGCCATTTCATTCCCGTTTATCAACTTCACATTTATTTTATGGAAATTTTTAAATATCAATTGTTATTTTTTTATTTTTTTGGATGATAATGAAATATATGCGGTGCTGTATTTTTCAAGTGTCTAATTTATCATCAAGAAAATGCTGTAAGTTTCTGAATATTGTATTAACATAAAATAAATTTTATCGATCAGATAAGTTTATTTAATAAATAAATCTTTATACTTGATGATAATTTGTTAAGGTTTCGAAATACTTGTATAGTATTTCGAAGTCTGTTTCAGAACAGTCTAGTTTAGTCATTATATAAAAGAAAAAACATTATGTAATTAATTTAAAAATGCTTTCGCTACTAGCATTTGGATCCAAAAGACTAAATTTTATCCGAATACTGAAATTTGATTTTTATCCAATTCGCACATTAAAGAAAATTATAATTTAACATGTATCCATTCATCACCTCAAACGTACAGTTTCCATGGATCAGTATATTTTCATCAGACATTTTTATTTTACTTTTTTCCTAATCATGATAAAAAAAATATAATAATTTTATTCTATATTAACATTATTTATCGATAAAAATTGTACATAATGATGACAGCATATAATTTTCGTAATTATTACTAAATACATTACATTAAAACACAAATTTCCATATTTAATATAGGCAGTTCAAATATTCTCAACAGTTATATATGAAATAACTAATACTGTTTGTTTTCGAATTCTTCACATTAATGAAATATACTTATTCGTTTATAACTAGATTTTTCACATGATTAAACATGTAAATTGATTCATACGTTAACTATTATTATTATTATTATTTTTTTTTTCGCAATACATCATATATTAAATTTTTTGAAAGGAATTAAATTTATAATTTATCTTTATAAACATATCTTCGTGGTTTTAGTTTTGAATATTTCTGATCTTAATAGTAGTATTGTAATTGCGAAAAATAAGGAGACAAAAAAAATTAACAAATAAAATTGATAATGTTTTTATGTTCCTTTATTTCTTGTCGAGAATAATAGAATAATTACGAATACTCTCTGCAAATGCGTAATTTTATTTTCTTTTTAAGTATTTTTTTTTTTGGAAAAATTGAGAGAACATTTTTATTTTATGCTCATTATCTGTTAATAAATTAAAAATAAAAGTGTTTTCTCATAGTGACATATTTTCTGAATAGATTATGAGAAAACACTTTTATTTTTAAACTTATTAATAGATAATAAGTATAAAAATAAGTGCTTTCTCATAATCTGTTCAGAAAATATGTCACTAACGATTTAAGATAAATTTAAAATTTTCAGGAATTAATGAATTTCAATCTGAAACAAGTTACTGCTATAGTTCAGTGTTTTAAAATAAAACAATGGTGATTTAAAGTACTACACATTTTTTTTTCTCTAGGGGAGGGTGCTTCGTTTTTCATGTTTTTAAAGAATTCGAACAAATTTTAAACGCAAAAATTTTATATTTATTAATTTATACTAAAGCTCAATTTCAGTTATACTATATTGTTTTATAGGCTAGTTCGTTTAATCAATCATTTCACACAAACACACACACAAACACAAACACACACACAAACACACAAACACACACACAAACACACAAACACACACACAAACACAAAAAAAAAAATAATTAGATCATTCGATAAATTTTAAAATACTTAATAATCTACGTATCTAATGAAAACAGTTTTGAAATATAATGGTAAAAAATAATATATTTTTCAAAGATAAAATAAAAAATTGAGACTAAACCAGCAAATTAAAAAGTAATTCTGTTTAAAAAATTAGAACAGCCACTGTTTTTCAGAAGGAAAATAAATATAAACTTTTTAAACGGAAATTTAAGCAGACTGCTTGCGAAATCATTCTAATATTTTAACACTTGGAAATTTTGAATATTCTATTTAACTGAATTTAAAGTAAAATTCATAAAATATTCATTGTTATTGTGAAAGTTAATTATATTAATGTAAGAGAGATTATTTCTATAGATAAAATAAATTTAATATTTTAAGAAAATGTCATTATATTCAAAGATAAATAAAGGACAGAATATTGATGGATGAAGTAAATTTTAGCTTTTTATAATTTAAATTTTATTTTAACTAAAAATGTAATTATATAATATAAACATCATTTATTTTAATAATTCATTTAAATAATTCGAGTCGTTAGGAGTAAATTGATATATTCATATGCACGTTTTACAACATATACAACAATTTCTTTCTAAAAAATGAACTACATTCAGATGAAATTTTAGATATATAAAAGTGATTATTATCTATAGCATCGCTTGTTTAAATATCCGGTCCATTTTTATAGATCATGGCTATAGGGATTACTTTTGGAATCGTAATTAGGCAATAAAATATACTGTAATTTTTTTTTCCTATTTAATATCGTAATAGTAAAATACAATAATCCTTTGACAGCAATTGCATAATTATTCCATGCAGTTTGGTAGTAAGCGCATAACTTCAAACGAACAATTCAAAAATGGACGGTGCGATAAATAATAAAACTAGAATAGAGTAAATCTTTTCATGCTTTAAATGATTCATAACAAATGAGTAGAATTCAGAAATGTCAATGGATCAGCAAATAGCAGGATAGCATTAATAAAAACGAATTTAACTTTAAATTTTTAATAATATAACGTCTTTAAAAATAATTATAAAGAAAATAAGGAAGAGGGAAAATTTGTACTTTTTAAAATAAATTACTTCAAGATTTATTTTGTCCTATTTAAAATATAAATACAGTATATAACAATAATGCACAATATCCTTTATTTAAAATACTTTTTTTTTTTCATTTATATCAAATTAAAAAGTGTTAAAATTTGAATAATTAAATTTAATTAATACGTAATAATTAAAAAACGATAGTTAAATAGTGTAATAATTTTTTTATAATATCTAATTTTAATTAATAAGATCACTGTTAATTGTTCAAATACATTATTAATTAATAAAATTCAATTAGGCTATTATATCTTTAATTTTTAAAAATAAATATTTTACAAAAAAAAAGTGTATAAATAATTATGATTTATATGTACAGTATGTAGATAAGTAAAAATAGTTTTATTAGATTTGATTGACTTCGTGTAAAATAATTTAAAAAAGAATGAATTACGGTTAAGCAAAGTGCTGAAAAGATCCTATGCATAACAAATTTTTATTAAAAAAAGTCTTTGGATATAAATTTATCTTTATTTTTAAATATGCAAAAATTCATATCTATATATTATTATTGATTTAAATATTAATAGTATTAGATCAATAATAACTAATAAAATTAATTCATACGACAATTTTAAGTTTTTCTAAAATTATATTTAATCATAAGTTAAAAAAATAATATTTTTTGTTAATATATATTTAATTATAAGTTAAAAAAATATATTTTTTGTTAATAAAACTATATAATATGGAATCAGTTGTTGAATACATTGCTTTTAATTAATTGAGGTGTTGATCAATGAAATAATAGCAAATAATCTTATATTTATAGTACTTGTTTAGATATTTTTGGCAATAGAAACTCAGCCTACACTGCTATAACCAATATTATAATTTAATTAAACAGCATTTATGTAGGAAAACAAAACTTGCTTAATTCCTAACATTTCCGATTCATTTCTTTATCCTGAATAAGAATCTTAAATTTGAATCGAAAAAAACTTTTAAATTAAAACTTGTTGTTTTCGTACATATAATATCCCGTTTTGTTTTATTTAATTAAATAAATAAATTTTTGAATCTGTGAAAACAGTAAGATTGGGAAATAAAAGGAAAAGAAATTCATTAAAAAAATAAATAAATAAATTTCAAGGATAAAATTATCCATAGTACGGTAAGAAGTTCTGTTTGTGTATCTAATTTATTATCTATTGTTTTCATAAATAATAGATTCCACGTGGATAATTAGCTTTATATTTTATAATGAAAGTGATTTAAAAAAAAAAAATCGATCTGAAATTGTTTTTATATTATGCATTCAAATTATATTTCTTGGCTTTGTGTTCACTATATCAGAATTTATTTTCCGAAAATCATTTTATTTTAAATATGCAAAAATTCATATTTATCAATAGTATATTACCTATATTATTGTATCAATATATTTTTTTTTGTTTGAACTGTTAATATAAGTGATTATAACAAAATTCTAAAGCTAAAATTTAAGTTAGTAAAATATATTTAACAACTCGCAAAATCTTTTCCCCACAAACTCGATACTCTGATCTAAGCAACAGTCTGCAGATTTCCGTTCACTTATCTTGAATAAATTCAGTTCCTCAAATATTTTAAGAATGACCTGATGGATTTTAAATATTCTAGGATCCTAATTAAAATAGTTAAACGTAACAAATCGGATGCATATGTACAATATCACTGAACCTGCAAGAAAAAGAAGTCATATCTGTTTATTTAACAACCATATACATTCAAAAATAACTAAATAAGGAAACTTATTTTCTCTTATAATAGTTTCCCATGGATTTCTTTTCCCGGTTATTTTTCTTCGATAAATTTTCCCCTATTCTTTATCTTCATCTTTAAAATGGACTAAACTTTATATTTAAATTGTCCCATTTTAAAGACCAATATAATATTTGTCATTTACTAAAATTATAGATTTATCAAAATGAATTTCATGAAAATTGGTTTTGTAGTTTGTCTTTATTCGATGACTTATGAACAATTCCAAATTATTAGTAATTTATTAATTCATTATTTTTAGGAAAAGCACTCGAAAATGGATGATAATTTTCGTTAAAATATAATCTTATTTAGAATTCTCTCAGATATTTTAGCATTGAAAGAATTACCAATATCGTTTATCAAGGTTTAAACAATTTTACTTAATCCAATGGAAAACTATTTCAGTATCCAACTTAAAAAATATTAATTGTTAAAAGCATATTTTAAAACTGTCAATTATATAAATGTTTGTACTAAATATATGTTTGTATATAATAATAATAATGATAATAATAGATAAATTTTGAACTTTGTTGTCGAAATTCGGTTATTAATTTTATACCATTGAAAGAGCTAGTGTCAACTTCTAAAACAATATATCAAAATTAAACTTTCAAATTTTTAAATTTTTTTCGAAATTTTAACGCTAACTTTATTATGTATAAATAAATATTGTATTAATTAAATTCTGATTTATTTTCATTTTTTATTCAATAAACAAAGTTAAATACAGTATAAATATTGTATAGATCTTGTTTTGGTGATTTTTGAATGTTTTGCCTATTTTTAATGTTTTTATTTTTTCCATTTTACTTTGATACCGTAAAATCAATAATAGAATTATTTACAAATGATAGGAAATAATTTCAGAAATAGAATTATGTTTATAATAATTTATTTTTAAAATAACACTGGTTAAAACAAACTTCAGAAATAATGTTGATAATTATGTTAATATTCTTTCTGTTGTCGGTGATGATTAATAAAATTTTATGGTTTAAATATATTATTTGATACTATCATTGATTGTTCGGTGTAGTTATATTTTTCATATACAGTGGTACCTTGGTTACCAGGATTACCGTCGTTATCCAAGGCGCGATTCCCCATAGGGTTTAATTGAATATTGATTAATTCGTTCCGGCTCCTTCCTACAACCATAGTAAATATTAAAAATGCAGATAAAACTCATTTAAAATGTCCTAAAAAATATGGAAAAATAAATATTATTCCATATTTGCTACAAAAAATATTAACATTAATGAAATGTTAAATAATGAATTGTTCACGAAAACAGTTTTTAATTATCAATTTTCACCAGAAGGACAGTTGGGCTCACTTCGGAGTTTTTTGACAAACGAATCTCGTAAACACTGATTAGCAGCTTATAGATTCAACGATTATTATACAGGTAACGTAAACAGTTGGGCTCACTTCGGAGTTTTTTGACAAACGAACCTGTAAACACTGATCAGAAAGACAATTTGGCTCACTTCGGAGTTTTTTGACAAATGAACCCGTAAACACTGATTAGCAGCCTATAGAGATTTGATTTTGCCTTTTGATGGCGAACGAAAAATGATTATTATATAGAGCGTAAACACTGATTAGCAGCTTATAGATTCAGCGATTATTATATTATAGATAAGATTTGATTTTATCTTTTGATGGCGAACGAATAGTGACTCGCACTCGCCATTTATTGTCCATACGAACTGTAGGATCTCATACAGACGTTTTTTCTTCTAATGGAATCCGAAACTGCTGCGTCACATCACTTTCAGTAGTCAAGTAATATATAACACAAACAATAGAATCAGACTTTGTTGGCAGAATTTAAAATAACAATCGTCTACAAATCATTTTTGAGAAACTAAAAACTAGTGAACTGTGGCACTTTTATTTTTAATTAATTAAATAATTTGTTTTCATTACTATATGTTAATTATCATTTATTTAAATATATTTTTATATGGTTATAATTTTATTAATTTTAATAATGATATTGTCGGATTTGAACTGACTGTGAATAAAAAAAATAACGATTAACAACTGAGCTAACGAATCACGTGATGCGATGACGAACTATTATAGAGCTTTATTTTGTCGGAAGTTCACATAACCAGGAGTCGTTAACCCAGACATTTTGCTTACAACCATTCGTAGTTATCAGAGGCCGTCGTTAACCAAGGTACCACTATATTAAATATTTGCAAACATTTGTTGATATTTTATTTTTACTAGTTGGAGTAAACTTAATAACTGAAAATTACTATACTGTATATATGTTTCTGTCCTGTTGAATTCAAATTCATTATACAGTCAAACTTCGGTTTACGAACGCACAAACATTTGTTGATATTTTATTTTTACTAGTTGGAGTAAACTTATATACAGTATAGTAATTTTCAGTTATTATGTTTCTGTCCTGTTGAATTCAAATTCATTATACAGTCAAACTTCGGTTTACGAACGCCTCGGTTCACGAACAAATTTTTGGAACACAAACCGTCTCGGATGACTTACTATGTCTCGAATTATGAACACGCAAGCCATCAACATAAACATTTTCAATGATAATATACCATGTGTCATTTTAGAAACATTTTAAAACGTAGACAAAAGCAAATCACACTGGACAAAGTGAGACAGAGTTTTACTGAGACAGAGGCCCAGTGGGTGTAAAGCAGAGTCGAGTGGTGCCAAGAGACCGATACAACAATGGCAAGACTGATCGGCGACCCCAAGCGCCGCAGATGACAGTTGAGAGCCACGTTTATGCAGTAGTTTTTCGATTGGCTCTCACGTAGACACGTTCTTTCCCTGCGGCATTTTATTATTTACGTTAACATTAGTATCTAATATTCTTTTATTATTTAAATATGAGTGAAAAGAGACAAAAAAAGAAGTCACTGTTGGAGTAACAAAAAAACCGCAAGTGATTGACATTAGAGAAGAAATTTAAAATTATAAAATGTCACGACAATGGCGCTTCGTTTGCTAAAATAGCACGTGAGAATTCAAAGAATGAGTCCTAATGTTTTCTACAACTTTTATATCAGTTTAAAATGATTTCTTTGTTATTTAGTTAATAAAAATAAATATTTTCAATTTTTAAACATTTTTATCCTAAATCTTTGTAATAAAAAATTAAATTGAAATCCATTATAAATAGACCTTGAACAACGCAGTTTTGCATATCGCGTACGCTTCTTGAAACCAATTAACCGAGCTATACAAGGCATTCCTGTAGTATACTTATCGCTCTACTCTTATCTTATATACCAGTGGTGACCAAGCTTCATGTCATCAAGAGCCATATAGGAAAATCTCAAATACTTGAGAGCGGCAACCAGTTTTTTTTTTTTTTTTTTTTTTTAACAAATACTTGAAAGTCGCAACAAGTTTCGTTTTGGGTCAATGAGGGCCACATCAGTTTTTTGATTAATCTCAACCATGGTTTCAAAATTATTTATTATATATTTTATATTCATTTATTTCACTTAGATGCATACTACATTTTACAATAAATAAACAAATCACAAAAATATATTATTTTTTAAAATTAAGTATTGTCCGCCCACGAAAACCGCGCCTAGCTAAGGTGGATGAGTCCAAACGCGAAAGGGAAAGTAGCATTCAGTATAATGACGGGTGAGAATATTGAATTATCGGTAATATTATACTAAGTTCTGTTAAATATACTATTTCCAACGTCGAAACTAATCATTTAGCATTCGACATTACAATAAACTTCCATTCAATTTCAGTTATCTTGCGTTTGGAAACATCCATGTGCGAAGCTGTATCCCTATTTTGTCACTGGACTCGTTCAGTTAGTGCACGCGTATTTGCGTCGATGGTCGCGGCTAAGCTGGACGGACAGTAGGTATTTCATCCATGTTAACTATTGACTTTCATGCTGTGGAGCCACATTAAAGGTACCAAAGAGCCGCAATTTGGTAACCATTGTTATATACTCTCAAATGTATTTTACTATATACTATTTCATTCGTAAAATTTACTTTAAAAATATTTTTTAAAATTTAGCAGTTTATTCAGTCAAATTATTTGTCATTATATATATCTTTCGTTATATTTGATTGCAGGCCCTTATCTTCTAGTGGTCCCGCAAACAAATATAAAAAAGAATATTCAGTCAAATTATTTGTCGTTATATATAAACTGTTTTACTTTAAAAATATTTTTTAAAATTTATTTTATGAATGAAATAGCGCATAAACAATTACAGTAAAATACACTTGAGAGTATATAAGATAAGAGTAGAACGAAAAATATACTATATTTGAATTATATAGATATTATTACTTTTAAGTTTGACGTCTTCTCTATATTTTGGCAAACATTTTTATTTTTTATAAACGGATTTTTGGAGCAAAATTATATATCAAAATTAGATTGCTATTTTTATTATGTAATTTTAGCAAAATTAGATTGCTATTATTATTATGTAATTTTGCTATTTTGGCAATCTAATTTTACTATATAACGTAAAATTTTTTATTTTGTATTACGTTATATATAATATATGCACAGTAACCTGAATTATATGCTTAAAAGTTTCTGAAGATATAAACTTCTATTAGTAATTCTGTTTTAATTCTTTATTGAATCGGATTAAAAATCATTTATTTCAATATTTTCAAAATAAAATATATTTGCTTTCTATCAGATATAACATTTTTTTTTTTTTTATAAATGGTGATTTGGAGATTAATCTCAAGGATGACATGAAGTTTATAATGTGCACGTTTTATATATTATGCATGTGTGTGTGTATGTATATATATTATTTATCTCTATCTTTTCCATTGCTGCAGTCTATACTATTATATATTATGCATGTGTGTGTATGTATATATATTATTTATCTCTATCTTTTCCATTGCTGCAGTCTATACTAAGCCAGATAATTAATCTAATTATAAATAAAATATATAAGGTATCCTGTAATGTTGTTGCCTTAAATGGGTGTGTTGTTAAATAGTTCTCATCTATCTTTGGATTTGATATGGCTTATCAAAATCTGTTAACACTTGATTGCATGATTCAATTTGCGAAGTAACATTGATACGATTGATGCGATAACTACTAGCGAGGAACGAATTCGACTAACATTCGGAAATAAAATAAATATTATACATTATTGTTATTTTTTTAAATATTTAATGATAAAATTTCAAGCGTAAAACGCATTAGACCATGATGTACTGATAAACACACAGAAGTGGCATTTATCAAAGTGATTATTATAATAACCAGCATAAACAATAAATAAGATGATTATAGAAGCCTTTGATAAAAGGAGTGACCTTGACGTGAATCACGAATCTGCTCGTAGAATACGATTTTATTTTATTTTATTTTTCATTTTATGAATCGTTTAATATTTAATAATTCATTCGATATTAACAAATAAAAATTATTGTATATAAAAATAAATACATTATTTGCTATTGCAGAATAATTTGTTGAAAGCTTCAAAATACATCGATTATTAATTTTTTTTTTTTTTAAGTTATTTCGAAAAATTAAATTTTCTGAACTTGCTCACTTGATTAAAAATATAATATGAGGAATACATTACAGTATTATATATAAATAAATCGTTGTTTTGTATAAGTAATTGCGTAGGTTTTTGAGGATTGTAATTTATATTGCATTTAAATTATCGGTACTTTTAATTAATTAATATTACTTTCTGTACTCAAAATAATTAAATCACTTGCCAATTTTTTTTTTTCCTTCTTCTAATAAGATAAAACTGTTCTGGTAATATTTAGCAATATCTGATCTGATATGGCGGGCCGCATTTCTAGGATTTGCGGGCCGCACTTTGGAACTCCTGTACTAGTGTAACAGAGCAATATGCATTATTTTAATAGATTTTACAATATATACTGATATAACTAAACAATGTACACTATTTTAATAAATTTAACAATATGCACTGGTGTAACTGAGCAACATGCATTATCATCATAGATTTAGCAATATATACTGGTGTAATAGAACAATGTGCACTATTATAATATATTTTACAATGTATATTGGTGTAACAGTGCAATATGAACTAGTGTAGCAAACAATAATATATATTAATGTAACTGATTTAGTAATATGCACTAGTGTAATAGATTTGGCAATTTACACTTGTGTAGCAGACATCTGTATACACTAGTATAAGTTATTTAATAATATATACATTGGTATTCAGAGAAAGTGTATCACCTGGGAATTACACATTTCTAAACCTTTTTCGCGATGTATGTTACATTAATGCCAGCATCGCAAATAGAAATATAAACAAAAGATATTTATTAATAGTTAAGGAAAAACTATTAATAAATAACTTCGTTTTGTCGCCATCCTGACACAAGCAAAGAATGACTGCAATTCTTGCAGAGCGTGCTTATATAGCTGAAAGTAACAGCCGATGCAATCTGTAAGAAATATTGCCGCATACTTAGGTTATTCGGACGATACAATTTTAAGGTATGATGCACTTTCTTTGAACACCAGTGTACTGGTGTAATAGATACTATGTACCTGTATAATAGACTTGAAAAATGTACATTAGTGTAATAGACTTAACAATATGCATGCGTATATAATAAAACTAATGTTATCTATACATCTGCATATTGTTAAATCCATTATACTGATGCATACTGTAAGTTTCGCATTCAAACAAAAAAAAAAAAAATCGTATTTAATGCCGAATTTTGTGATAAGAACTGTGTTATAAAGGAAAGTTATTATATATAAAAATTAGACAGAGAAAAACGTAAATTTCTTGGTGTTTTAGGAGAGTTCTTTTAAGTTTGAAAGGTTTTAATGATGAATAGGAAAGAAATGTTGCAATGCAGTTATATGAACTACTTATCAGTAAGAGAAATGTCTCTCAAAATGACTATTGATATATTTAATGGATGTAAGATTGAAGAGAAATTATTCGCTGTTATTGATTCGAATTCATAGATCGCTGTCAGTTTAGAAATATTTTAAAACCTATTCAGGAATAAATGATGGTGATAATACATCAGAGGGATTTTGTATAGAACGAAACGACGTCGTTCCAAATTTTCTATACGTATATATATATATAAAATTGATCCGGATTCTGATTCGAAATTCTGTGTTACGAATATAAAAAAAATACAGTATTAAAGAATTTAACTTAACAAGCAAAGCAGATCTTTCTCCGAATTGATTTAAGTGAAGTGAATATTAAATTGTCTTATATGTATACAATTTGTTTAAGCAAGTAAAACTGGATAAAAAAAAAAAAGAAAACGTACGTTAAAAAAAATTACCAGTAAAGTAAATTCGATTTATGGAATAGATAATTTGTGTAAATTAAATTTTGTTCTTGAAATAGTTGCTGAAAATTTTTTTTTATCTTTCTTTCTTAAGGAAAGGAATGCTCTTATTTTAAACATAATTCTGTTCAATCATTCAAAACGCTTTATGTTAAAATATAAAATTTATCGATGGCCTGGAAGAACTTGCAGAATTTTACCGAAAATACTGCATATTTCATGCATTTTCGTTAGCATAGGTGATGATTGCAGCTTAAGGATTTATCTGAATTGATCAGTGCTCGCATGTTATGCGACTGTTGTGTTGATTTTGGATGAAGGTTCTTAGTAGCACGGATCGTAAAGTATTTCGAGCATGATTCTCCAATGATAATAATAGTAATGGTAATAAATGCTTTAGTTATGCTAGAGGATATTATATGTATTAATGTCATCTGGTAAGCAAATTTGTGCAGCAATCGCATTTGATTCGTAAAGGAAACAAGCAATCCGTCCGTTCTGTATACTCTCCAGGGATAAATTTCCGTAGCAAGAAAGCATCCAAGTTAGACAACAACTATAATAAAAAGCTCGCTTCCATCAACCTTTGCTTGCATGATTGGCTGACGAAATTCTGTATTTTGCTACACGTCCCCAAAACATGTGGTTCGGTTCCTCTTCTGGTAGCGGTCGATAAGCATTTTCATCTTGCTTCATCTCACTTCTCCCCTGATACGAGTAGAACTGATCTATATACGTTTTCTAGATATATACACAGGAATCGCAATTTTCCTCCCGAATAAAAAAATATAAAAAAAAAAATTGTTATATAAACCATCTTAACTTTCATGAATATAAATAATCGCATTGAATTAGAAGTATTATCTTCTTATACTTCTTAAAATAATAATAATAATAAATATAAAGCAAAGATGATGATAATTGGATGTACTTCCGACAATGATTATCGGTCAGTAGAAGAAAATCGATTTATAAAATATTAGAAATATATTCTTTTTTTAAAAAAAAAAGCTTTTATCACATAATCTATCATATACCGCGAACTGTTTGCGTATAATAGAATAAAAGTATGATATTTTTTTTTTTTTAAAAAAAGCTTTCATCACATAATCTATCATATACCGCGAACTGTTTGCGTATAATAGAATAAAAGTATGATAAATCATTAAGTTTTATGTGGAATTTTAAAGCCGAAATCCTTCGGCATGCCAAGAGAAAAAATCTAATTACGAAAATGTATACTTAAACCTCTGTTGGTGCTCATTTTCCACGTTTCTTTGTAAAGAAAAAAAATAAAATAAAAAATCGTTGCTCATCATTAATGTAAAAGTATTGTTGGCTTCGTAATGGGATTTTGTTTGTATTCAACTTTCAAAAGAATATGTATGTGTGTATATATACTATAAAATATATTCAATGGAACAGAGATATTCAGATTGACAGCAGAAAATATTCAAACAGACGGATTCATCTTTAAAGTACAGTATTTTTTGTACTTTAAAGATGATTTTTTTTTAGAAAATGTTCGAAGTATAAACCGAAAATAATGCCCTGGGAAGTAACGAGAATCTGTATAGAGAAAATGCTGATATATTTTTTTTTCTCCTCAGATGGGTCTGTCCAGTATAATATTTTGATTTCCGTGTTTGGAAGCAGAATTTCGACATGACAGAAAAAAAAAAGAATGGGGAGAAAAAAACCAGAGAAAGACAAATATAAAAATGAATTTTATAAGAAAGATATATGGTAAGATTAGGCTTGATCATGATAAATATTATGATGATTTAGAAAAGTAATACTTATGGAACAGTGTGAGATTTGATAGGATTGCTACGAATGTTTTCTGATGGTTTGGAGACGTATTGAATGAATTCATGAAGGCACACAGAGAGACTGCCAAAATGCCTGCTAGAGGTGTTGAATAGAAATTGAGAAGGAAAGTTGCCATGGAAAACACGCAAACTTTTATAAATTATATATAAAGTAATTGAACATATCATTAAACTTTTTATGTACCAAAATAAATTTTTTATGTTACCTTACACTATCTTTTACTTGCCAATTTTTTTTTCTTTCTTTAGCGGGTTTTTTTTTTTCCTTCTTCTAATAAGATAAAACTGTTCTGGTAATATTTAGCAATATCTATCTATCATCTCTTCTTGTATGTTGAATAAATATCGTCTTTATTATGTATTAAATTAGGAGAAAACATTTCTGAGTTTTCCTAATGGTTTATTTTTGTTTCAATTTGAATATTTTTATCGTTAATTCATCTCTATCCAAATTTCCGGCGTAAATCGATAATTATAGATCAACTTTATCTGGAAACACAGAACTAATCTGAATATTGATTGTAGTTTAGGAGCGAACGTCAAATCATGTTTTATTTTTTTAATATTTTTTTTTTTTAAACTTCCTCTCTGCTACTGTTTGATCGTCTAATCTCTTAACGAGTTTCCTTTATTTACCGAAAGTTTTATCGTAAATATAAAATTTTTATAACTAAATATTATTTTTAATTAATTAATTAACTAAAATTTTTTTCTTCCTCCCCCATTTTTACAGTCATTTAAATTGAATTTTAAGAGTTACATCTTCTTCTTCTACTCTCAAAATCATACAGCATCACCATATGTATATAATAAGTGTAATTCGGTTAATTTCTTTTGATGTTAAGCTTTAAAGGGTATTTTCTCTTTATTATCTAATAATTTAACTTACATTTATTTACGTCTCTGGAAGGAAGTAAAAATTATACGCTATTTTATTGCTCGGTAGACTTTCTACATTCTCTGCTAGTAAGTCGAGATATTAGCAACGGCATTAAACAAAAAAAAAGAAAAAAGAGTCGAAAGTTCTTAATTATGATTTTCTTTAATATTCTTTAACGTCGGATGAAGGAAATTGCTTCTGATTTGACGGCAAACTGATTTTATATAAAATCATTAAAAATGATTTTTCTTTCTAAACGAAAGACCAAACACACTCAGTTAAACGAAACCGTATCAGGCTTCTATTTTAAATTAAATAAGGATGAAAGATGTATTAAATGCGAAGTTAAATCGATGTAACGGTTCTTAATCGCCTTTTTCTTAATGAGTGTTCCATTTTTTTCTTTTCCCCCCTTTTTTTAAAGTTGTTTTCAGAATTTCATAAAATAAGATTTTGTTGGATGACTGCATCTTCTGAATCTCTCTAAACTAATTTTTTTCTTCTTGAAGTTTCCTTAATTTTTCTATAAACGTAAGAATCGTACGACATTAAAGACTTGTACTATTTACGGAAAAAATTAAATAAACTTTCGAAGAAAAAAAAAATATATATATATATATAATTATGGCACAGTTATTGTTGTTATGATGCTATGCGCCGGTCGCGATCTTTCGCGTCGACGCGCGCGCAACAAAATAACCGAAAATCTAGATATATTTCGGAGTTTACTATGGTAAGCAATTGCTTGTATGCAAATATCAGTTTATATATGCATGTTTAGCAACGATGTTGTGTGATATTTTCTAATTAGTAGTCAGATGAACCAGACACGTCGCCTTCGCGAGAGAGAGATGCGCCTCTCGTATTGGTCTAGCATTCCAATATGGCGAACTCTTGCGATAATCTTTATTAATGTACTTATAATGAGTAGAATGCACGTTTATATATAAATGCAACTGTGTTTATCAACTAGTTTAATGCTTATATTGCTAAATCTTTCGAATTTTAAGTAGCTATTCATGTAAGATTTAAAAATATTCGATTTATTAATTAAACAATCGAATTATTACCGAGAAAAATTGTTAAAAATATCACACATGACATAATTTCTTTATTGTATAAAAGTGTATTAATAGCTTTAAACAATGCTTCAAAGAATGATGTGAATGTGTTGCAACCATTAGTAACAAAAAAGTAGTCAACAGTATAAACTTAGATATAAAAAAAAAATCCCTTAAGGCAACAAACAGCAAGTTGAATCTTTTCTGAGTAGCCTTTTCCTTTAAATAAATCCTTCTCAAAACTTCCTGAAGCCGAATGATTCCATTAAAGTTTCAAAACTTAAAAAAAAAGGAAAGAAAAACATATGCAACGTGTTATTTTGCTTATTTTAGCCTCATTTTCTAAATAGGCCTATTATGTGTTATATTCCTTATAAAATATTATAAAATGACGTGTAGTAACACGATTTATAGCTCAAGGTTAAAGTAACAATGTCAGGATCATTCAGGATCTTGCATTACTTATCTGTCGTCTACGAAAACTCGAAATTATCGCATATTTACAGACATAATAATTTTATAATTATTTTTTGTGTGGAATAAAATTAATTATAAAAATATTTATTCGATAGGCCGGTTGCTGATTGAATCAAAATAGTGTTATTAATATATTTATAGTAATCAAAAGATGTATTGCGTTATGATATATGGATCTGTAGAGAACAATGATGCTTCCCTAATGAAATCATCGTGCCAATCGATACAGGCATGTCTACATTGAAAATTTATTGATGAGGCCGAATTTATTCAATTATCATGAATGTGAGCCGTCAATATGCAAAAATAACATGTTTCATGCATAAAACTATGTTATGAATGCATATTGCTTTATTTTTTTCGCCTATAATTCGCTCCACAGAATATTTTAGAGAGGAAATTTAAGAATTTGATGTAAAATTTACTGCACATTGCTATGTAACTCTACATAACATGAGGCAATATTCGTGCTCATTCTTGCATAAATATTGATATTATTTTTTTAGAAAACTATTATTTTCAATGTTTTCTGGTCTAGTAACTGTAAATATACATCTATATTATTATTTTTTAATCCAAATTGTGAAAAATTCTATGCTACAACATATCATATCACATTGTTTACATTTAAGATCAAAAAATCTGCAACATGGCTATTGAATTCCTTCGTCTTGCATTGATTGTCTGATTATGTATGATTATTTGTATTTATCGAATGGTTAACTACACTGTTAAATGTTTCATTATCTTGTATAATTTGTGATTAGAAAACAGTCTATCGTTCGAATGAATAATTTATCATTTTTGCAGCGTAAAATTCCAACACAAGAAAATAATGGCGAAAACGTTAAATTGCAATCGATTAAAACTGCAATTTCAGCTTTTTCCCTAAAGACTTAATTCCGGAAACATTAGAAAAGTTTTCAAAAGGCCAAACTTAATTGTTTAAAGATTAAGATTATGAAAAGCCTGCATAAATCGATCAGCCATGCAAACTAAATCCATTAGTGTTAGAATCAACCATGCATGATTTTCCATTCTGAATTGACAAATACTTACAATGGCAACATCCATTATTTCTTGGTCGGATATCACACAACCTCGATATATTTCTCCAAATACAGATTAAAATTCTTCATTTCTTCCAGTCAAAAAGAAAAAGATAGAAAAAAAAAAAAAAATTTAAGAATGCAAATTTTGCATGTTCACTTTTCTCTATTCCAATCACGATAAATTTTCTGAGAGATTAGATTAATTTTCATCGTTTAACCGTTAAAAATCTGAAGAAAAGCAATGCATGAACGGATCTTAAAAATTATTATTATTATTATTTTTTTTTTATTTTTACATTTTTGTCCGTATTAACCGTAAATTTAATAACGAAAAGTTGCTGTTATGATACATGCGATTGCATTGTATCAGTTGCAAGTAGGAGAATCGATAAAATCTTTGTGGTTACTGGTTCATCCATCCGTGAATAATTCAGCCAGCAAACAATTTCATTATCAATTTAAAACTAATAGATCAGTTAATCCAATTTAATTATTTTATTTAGAATATTTATATATCCCCTTTTATTCACAATAACACGCATTTCGTAATTAATGACACTCCGATCATCATCAGCTTCACACCGCGATTAAATTTGAAAATATTTAAATAGAGATTTCTTTAATAAACGTGATGATTATTTAAACACGTAAACAAATATATATATATACTTTAATAAACGTGATGATTATTTAAACACGTAAAAAAAAAATATATATATATATAATGTGCTCATCATTAATATATAAGTTCGTTTAAATAATTTAATATTTTATTTTATTTTATTTGCAGTTGCTTCAATGAATGGAATGGATACAAACGTAGTTCCGACTCAACAGAATGGTACTATACATAACTCTGTACAGACAGGTACAAGTGCCGAAGATAGTAAGACCAATCTTATTGTCAACTATTTACCACAAGCCATGACTCAGGAAGAGATTCGTAGTCTTTTTTCGAGTATTGGAGAAGTCGAGTCGTGCAAACTGATTAGAGATAAAGTTACAGGTAATATATTATATATAAATCTTTTATTCGTTTATTTTTCTCTTAAATTATCTAGGGCAAAAAAAATGATGTTGGACATTTAAATAACGGCGAATTTTTAGTGAGAGATGACACATCGAAAATGTTGTTTTCTCCACAAATATATCCATTAACCTCATTCCGAACTGATTTGAACGAAGTATATGTAATTAAGAGGGAAAGAGAAAGAGAGTCACTTGCTTTCAACCTCTCTTCTTTTACTATCTGAGTTGATTAATTAAGCTCTCATGTATTCCTTTCACAGATCTTTCTTTTTTTTTTTTCTCTCTCTTTCTCTCTTCGAAATATTCACAGAGCTTATCATCAATGATAATCAACTAATTACGTATAAGATCCATTTCGTTTCATAAATATATTTTAATGGATTAAAACTCATAAATTCCGCGTTATTTATGTAATTGGAAGAACTTTTTCATTAAAAATATAACGTTTACTTTAGTCCATCGATATAATTGAAAAAAAAAATTACCAAGCTAAATAATGTCCGTCTAACAATGAGTTATGACGCAATAATAGATTAAGTCCTATAATTGTCGTTCGCTTCTGTTTCAGATGTTTGTAGGTTGATGTTTCCTGATTGGTTTTTTTATTTTTATTTTTTGCGATTTCGAACCGAACCAATCAGTTTCAAAATTCGTTTAGTGACGTAACAATGAAAATATACCTTTTTTTTTTAAGTTACCATTTTTGCATAATTTTATTGTATAGAAAAATTTTAAAAAATTTTTCTTTATTTGAAAATTCGATTTTTATTATTTTATTTTAGAAATATAATAAACTGGATATAATCAGAAATCATTAAAAAAATGTATTTTAACCCATTGAAATTGCTAATTTGAGTATAAGAAGATTCTCTTGTTATTCACCAGTAATCTCATTTTTGTCTTTCTTTCTTTGATCTTATTTGTTTGAAGATTCTCGGCCACATTCCACCGAATTCATCTTCTGTCTCACCATCGTTCCGACAACATTTTTAAATTTTAAACTTTGTGTCTTTGACTATGTCAATCTAATTTGTCATCTCCTCTTATCCCCGGAGCCATACAATCGGCTTTCTTTTTATTGAATCTTCTCTGACAATTGCATGCGACTTAATCCAAGTTGTCAACTATTTCGTCTGACATTTTCTATTACCGCTTATTACTTTTACATGTTTAAATTTTATATTCTATTATTATCATCATTCGAATTAATTATATCGCGTGTAATATTCGTCAAATTAAATTTTCTATTAAATTGTAAAATTATACCGCTTTAAATATTTGGAAAATTCACGAAAATATTTTTTTGAAGATATAAATATAAATCGATATGAATCCATCGATTTTATTATTATTATTATTATTATTATTATTATTATTCCACACAGATATAAAGCTTTTAAATAAATGAATGTAAATCGATGACGTCGTTCTGTTAAATATATTGATATTTGCCAAAAATATATATTGAATATATGCCATGAAAATATTGTTTGTGTATTGTTGATTGAATTTCGTCATACGTAAGTTTTATCTCGTTTCCCATAATTGCATTTAGATTTAATCTGTATCGTAATAATGTAGGATTGTCTGTCTAACAATCAGTTATGACGTAATAATAGATTACCTCGTATATTACAACAGTCTAGGTTTGTGTATGTTTTCTCGAACGTCATCGCCGGCGCTCTGTGACGTAATAATGGTCTAATCGTATGACACAATAATAGTTTTTTTTTTTTTAATTCATAATTGTCACTCTTCGCTAATTCATTTTAAAAGTGAATTTTTCGTTAGTCATGCTGTATTTTTAAATAAAAAATCGGGAAAGAGAAAATGTCTGCCTGTCTTATAGAGGTTAATAGTCATCTAACGTGTTTATGATTAATTATCAGCAAAAATAATACCATGAAACTTCTTTTATTTTTTCCTATCAACTCGCCAAAACTGTTAATAATAATAATAATAATAATCGATTTTAAGTACTTCTAATTAATTATAATTATTTTTATATTTAAACAAATATTGGATTACGAGTAGTAAGCACGTAAATTATCGATTATAATTAGATACGAACAAGTTTTGATTAACAATTAAGCTCCGTTTTCAAACTAAATTTTTACCCGAAGGTGGATATCGTTCCAGTTTTCTCATTAAATTAAGTTTAAAAAGACTAAGAGGAAGAAGAAGGAGAGAGGAAAAAAAAAATCAGGAATCTCGAACGAATTCATTTTACCAATTAGCAGCTTTATTCCTTTTATGTAGGTCATAGTAATTATAAGATGTTAGCCGATAAAGAGCAGGATAAACTTTGTCAAAAGTAAATACAATTATCTCTCTCCCCCTTTTCTTAAATGGAAACCACTCCATTCGGATTCATTCCAATGTTCCTACTGCAACTTCATTATAGCTGCATTTCTTCTTCTTCTTTTTTTTTTTTTTAGTCTATTGGTCGTTCATGTAAGAAGAAACAATTTACTTTCCTTCCATTTTCTTCCAATTCAGCCTTGAATGATCAGTGCAACATCCTCCATAAATTCCTTATCCTTCCTTGTCTCCCATCCCATTAGGCACTTGGGATATCTTTTGCCTCTTATATTATATTCTTTTCATTATATTATCGTTATATCTCTGTATACTTTTTCAACACGGTTGCCGAAAACTGGTCGATATTCAATTGATTTGGAGAAACGTGATGCTTAGTTTTTATCTGCACTCACTTCTAAAGTCACGGAAATGTTACGAATTTCAATTTTCGCTCATACCGATATTTCTATATATATATATATATAAACATAACATTTTTTTATATATATATTTTTTTATCATCGTTTTCAATATGTCGAAGGATAAAATTAAATTCGTAAAATTTCTGGAATATTCCTGCTAAACGAATTTCTACTCTTTAAACGGCAAATATTCGAAAGAATATTGAAGGGAGAAAAATAAAGAGGGAAGGGTAAAAAAAAAAAAAAAAAAAAAAAAAAAAAAAAAAAAAAAAAAAAAAAAAAAAAAAAAAATTAAAAAAAAAAAAAAAAAAAGAAAGATTTTTTAGAGAATTCGTGAGAGACGTTGCAGAGAAGTGCAAACACGAAAAATGCGATTAAATTTTAATTTCGGTTTGTTTCTATTCACACTTAACGATTTTCATTATTTTTTTTTATTATTTTCTAGCATAAAAAGAAGAAAAAAAATTATATAAATAAAATATAAATTCCCATATAGCGAATAAGTTATTCCCTTTTAAAAATATTTTTTTATATGGATGAATTATATATATATATATTTAAAGGGGAAAAAAAAATTCTATCGTACCTTAAATAATTCCTTGCATACATCATTCATGAACTTGATTCGTGTGCCTCATCACGAATGAGGACCGAAAACATTCCTCTATAAATTTTTTTCTATTTTTTTTTTTCTTATACAAAATACAATTTTTTTTAGAAATTTTCCTTCGTTGATTGTGTAATTTTCCGTACAGAACGAAACGGTTCTGTCGTTTTAACTGACTTGTGAGCGATCGGTAGCTGTTTTGTTCCTTTAACAATTTGCTCGATTTGTAAAAAAAGTCCCTGTACCTACCTATTATGAGATACTGTATCTGAAAAAAAGAAAAAAAAAAAAAATAGATGAGAGTTTAAAATGAAAATTGTATATTCACCAACTAACATCACGTTGCATAAAAATTAACACAGA
This sequence comes from Olivierus martensii, assembly GCA_000484575.1. Lineage (NCBI taxonomy): Eukaryota > Metazoa > Arthropoda > Arachnida > Scorpiones > Buthidae > Olivierus > Olivierus martensii. The sequence continues at coordinate 60,044 of AYEL01082408.1, forward strand.
AGAATTAGTAATAGTCTCTGTAAAAGTACTTTTTAAGTTTGAGTTTATAACTTTAAGCGAAAATCTTATAGACGCGAGATGAGAATTTTTATTTCTTACTAATCTAGTTACTTACTAAATATAACATTTAAATAAACAAACTTATTAATATAATTAATCATTTATATAAGTTATATCGATTATAATATTATACAAATGATTTATTAATATCACATCTTTCTATTTTATGATAAATTAAATTTAATATTCTTTGAGGAATTTTTTTTAATTGGATGACGGCCTGGATTTCTGCTAATAAAGTAACTTGGCAAAAATAAAAAAAAATCGACAGTAATTATAATGTTGGTTATAATTTATTCTGCAAGTTATGCTAGTCTTATCAATTTAGAAGGTGATATTTTTAAATTATCAGTAACGATTTCATAAGACAATATAAAAATAATATTACTTTAAAATAAAATAATAATAAATGAAACATTTTAAAAAATAGCAATATATTAAACTTATATGCAATATTAAATCTTACCATTATATTTTTACTAAAATATTATTGAAATTTAACTATCATATTAGTATTTGAACAAGAAAATATAAGGTTCTAAATTAGTGATTAGCCGTAGGGTTAATGGACGGAGCAGGATCTCTACTTAGAAAATATGTGATTCAGTATAGAACCTTACTTAAATGAAAATATATTACTCTTCTAAATGGCTTTGATAATAGGATTTGACTGTTATCAAGTCCTGATTGCCGATATATAAGAAGAATGAGAAGTAGATCTAAAGTTCTACTTCCATGTTCTAAGTTCATCGATGATCTAAAGTTAAGATGTAAAAATATTATAGGCAGATAATAGATAGAAAATGAATTTTTTTCTGTTTTTCTCTCTTTCTTTCTATGTCACATCTGAGTTAGATATTAAGAGAGAAGAATTCTTAATAAATATTATTTATTTTGTGTTCCACTTGTTGCTGCAAAAGAAATATTGATATGAATAAAAATATTTATACTAATTTTAAAGAATTTTTTCCCCTAGAAATTTATTCGAAGAATATGAATCTATTTATAATAAAATAATTATCGCTTAACGAAAACAATATCTTTCGATTATTAGATACTGAGTAGACTAAAAATGTTTTTACTTTCATAATCATTAATTTTTGAAAGTGTCATGTTCATGTGTGATTTTTTGGCAGTGCTATTAATTTCATCAAATACTTTAAAATGAATAAATGTTAATAAACATTAATTTTCTCTATCTATACATCACATTTGCTTATACAGTATATAAATGCAAGAAATGTTAATCGCTAGTAGTTTATAGCTGAGTATTGATGATGATGAAAAATGTGATGAAGAAAAACATCTGAATTAATATATACTGTACGAAAATCAATCTACTCTAAGGAACACTATAGAAGATGGTTTTTCGGATTGGTTATGTTTTAAATGACTATTTAATTTTAAAAAATTCTCACATTTTATATTAAATGTCCAAGAATGAACTCTTAATCTTTCCATTAACTAAAAAGCTACATTTAAAAATATAATTCTTATTTAAAGATAATGTATATATATATTATAAACATTTCTAAATTATTATGTAATTTTACTTTTAATTAATTAATAACAAATATCTCATTGATTGCAATTATTAAAATTAATTTCATGTGTGGAAGACCATTATTTATTAAACAATTGTCCTGCTAAATTGCTTTTCAATTAATTGCTAAATCCAATATTTTATTCATGCTTTTACAGTATTTTCATTAAATATATGTAAATGGCAGTAGCTAACAGCATTCACGAAGCTTTGGCAATGAACAGTTTTCGATCTATTAAGTAAATAATTAATTAAAAAATTACTGTTAAGGTTAGAAGTCTTTTATAAATAACATTAAAATTTTGTCAGCATACGAATTTGGAAATTTAAAAGTTTGTATGCATAGTAAGTCCTAACTAGACAACTAAATACTTTAAGAATTAGAAATTATAGTATAGAATTTGTTTTCCATCATTTTTTAAATAAAATGTTTAAAATTTCAAACATGTTATATTAAACTTTTTCAATTCCTGCAACTGAGAAGCCGGATATTTCAGCTAGATTCGTTATATTAATATTATAATTTATACAATTCACGTCTTCGTTCTCAATATATTTGTTAATTCAGTTTAGATTACGATCATGTTATAAAATGAAGACCAGAATAGCAGCGAAATGACGAAGCTTTTGATCTACAACCTAAACTATGATAAAAATGTGATGTAAACTGAAACTTTTATGAAAAGTAAGACGAAAATATACAATAACATTTTTCGATTTAAGTTTTACGTTTCGAGTAAAATGAATTTAAAGTTTTTTTCTGATTTGTCATTTCTCATTGAATACATTTTTTTTTTATTCAAAAAATATATTCTGCAGGCATTATAAGTATAAAATTTGATGAGATGACATTTTCGTTTCGTATAAACTATAAAAATACTTAAAATACAGTACTAAATTTATAAGGTATATAAACTGCAATTTAAAATCGATTAATTAGATTGATTTTATTTATTAAATTCTCAATGAGAAAAAATTTTAAATAGAAAAAATATTCAAGAATTTTAGAAAATATTTCATATCTTTAGATGTTTAAATATACAAATTATTGTGATAAAAATATACTATGTTTTTAATTACTATGATTTTATAATTAATAATTTATTTTGAAATCCCTTTTAAATTTTTTCTATGATCTCTTTTACCACTATCTAAGAAAATTTGAAATATCTTTTATGAGATTCTGCGGCATGACTAAAACTAATCTAACCTAATCTAAAAAAAATTGCTTTAGATCAAGTTTTTCAAAGATTACATATTATAGAAAAATTTAAAATATATTTTTATATTATTAGAATATTTAAAATTTGAAATATTTAGAATATGATAGAATATCGAAATAATTATTCTAGTGTGATGTTTTATAATTTGTGCTCTTGGGGCGATTTATATTATGAGGACGTGATACATGTTTATTGGCTATTATTATTTCCTAAACATTTAAAATTTACTGCTTTTCAAAATTAACCATATTATTTTCTATTATATGATCCGTACATAAGTAAAGTAATACTTAATATAGGAAAGATTGAAAACAGCTGTTCTAGTATCTTGTAAATAATCCAACATATAACGTGTTTTAGAATTTATTTGTATATTAAATTAGATTCTAAATAAGTTAATTAAAGTATCATCAAATTAAATAAAATTTATTCAAATAAAATTTATTCATAAAATAATAATTATTATTATTTAAAAAATGATTAAAAGTAAATTAAAGAATCTTTTTCAATCATGGATTATCATAAATATTATTTTTACTTACAGCAGAATATTCGGAAGCAAAAGATGTGGATAATTTAATTTAATTCGAATTAGTTTTTTAATTAAAAATAAAAATAGCTAAATAATTGAAATTTGTTTTAATTAATATTTAACGAATGAAATAATCAAAATATTATGCATTATATCTATAGATTATACACCTGTATATCATCACAAGTTTTATTAAATCTTAAAGATACAATTTAATATTCTTTTAGAGATTTTAATTTTAAATATGATGATAAATTTTAAAAATTTTATTTTGTAAATTTTATATAAAATTGAATTTTCTCATCAAATTTAAATAAACTAAAATTGTTTCTAATAGTTCAAAAATCAAAATAATTTATAGTAAACATATAAATTCTTGCTGAAAAATCAACAGTTAAAATATAATTTTCTTATTTGTGAGATACAATACTAATATTTTGTTTTAAATACAGTACCGGTAATTACTTTTTCCTTCATGGAAAGATAATTTTTCATTTATTGTGTTTTATATTGAAATAGATTATTTAATCATATATAATTAATATGTAAATCTTTTCGCAAGTGTTAGATTGTAGTGGAAGTGTTCATACCTTTATCTGACATTATTGAATAAATTTTTCACAAAACTAAAATCTGAAAAATATATTATTTACTGTATACTAGATTTTCGAAATTCTTAATCATTATCGAATTATTTAATTCCACAAAAAATTTATAATGAATGGTATTGTGATTGTTAAGGATTGTTGACATGCAAATACTGTATATTTAAATAAGCTCGTTAATAATGAAATGAAAAAAATTCCTATACGTTTAATTAAATATCAAAATTTAATTTTAAAATTTTTGTATATTTGTTTCCATATTTTTTAATATCATAAAACGAATTCAATTAATTACGTAAATTTATGATTATTATGTGATAGTGAATTGATCTAATTTGCAAATAAATTTTGTTTGAATAAAAAATTTTACTATAATTCCATTTAATTTTTTTTTACTCTGTAAAAGATGTTTTTCTTTATTAAAACATTTTAAAAATACAATTTGTGAAATTAATTGTTCAAAAATAAATTTCGTATTTAAAATAATATATTAAAGAAATCTTGGAGTGTAGAAGATCCAAATCTCTAAAGTTTTGATGTGCTCTGAAAAACTTTTTGACTTTAAATTATAGAATATATATCTTTTAATTTAATAATTATTTATTAAAGTAATTTTGCATACTTAATCATTTACAGTGTATTATTATTATTATTATTATTTTAGAATAAATTATAAAGAATTGTGAACTTTCCAATGATTAAAAGTGACGTAGGACTTAAAATAATAATTAATTTCTGTGATTACTATTTGATATAATTATGCAGTTTAGATTATCGCGAAGATCAATAAACAGAGTATCGATTTATTTTAAGAATATTAAAAACATGAATCTCACTTTCATAATTATAATTGTCAGTAAAATAATTTATAATGTTTTAAATTTGGGGAATAAAATATCGCGAAATCAGAAGTATAAAATATAATAATTATACAATAGCAATGTCAGTAAAATAATTTATAATGTTTTGAATTTGGGGAATAAAATATCGCGAAATCAGAAGTATAAAATATAATAATTATACAATAGCTTTTATAAATTTTTAAAATATGTATGCTGCTCCATTTATTTATTTTATATGAAATGTTTTTGAATAAAAGCTATAAAATATACTGGCAGTGATCCTAGAATGATTTTCAATGAGATTACTAACCTACATTTACACATTATGATTCTTTTATGAAAACAGCATATTTTTATATTGAAATATTGCATGTTAAAATCGAAAAATCAACACAAAAGAATTGTATCATAATTTGTTTCCTGTCATTCCAACATGCAGGCGTCGACATTGCCTTTAATAGCTGGCCAGATGCCAACTGTTGCTATCACACAGTGATTACAGACAAAACTATGGTTTCTATGAAGCCTTTCTTCCTGTTCATAATTTATAAAAGTCGTTCATTAGTAAATCTATACACCTTTGCAATTTATGCTATATATTAGTGATGGTATTTCATGCTAATTAATTTGGATAATAAATTTAGAAAGTTTAAAAATTTTAGATCTTCAGTTAAAATCTAATAATGCAGCATTGTAAGTATTATAAAATGTTGATTTTAATTTTAGCATATAAAATTATTATAATATAGATCATAGAAAATGATACTGTTAATGTACATACATACTGTATTATATATATAAATATATATGTATGAAGTATGATATGTTGAATATTTACAGTATTAATATGAATTTAATAATTTTTTTGTTTTTTTACTTATAAATTTAATTGCAAATAAATTTTTTTATATAGTATTTGCAAATTTTATTTATAAATACAATATATAAAATCATATGAGATTATAGCGTAGCGGCTATAGTGACTAGCATAGTCTTACTTAATTTTAAGTCATTGATGTTATATATATGTTATAGCAAAATGTTTCAATAATCTATATATTGTCTGTGACTAAACAAATGATTGTTTATTCATTAATTATTATGCGTGATGCATTTCGTATATATAATTTTAATCTTTTTTTATCTGTATATGTCAGGAATGAAAATAATTGTTTTGAAACAATCAGTTCATAAATGAACATTTTAAACGATCAAATTTACTATCTTAATATATATAGAAATACCCCTATAATTAATATATATATAAATATTTGTATATATAATTTTAATCTTTTTTTATCTGTATATGTCAGGAATAAAGATAACTGTTTTGAAACAATCAGTTCATAAATGAACATTTTAAACGATAAAATTTACTATCTTAATATATATAGAAATACCCCTATAATTAATATATATATAAATATCTCTATAAAGATTGTTTTAGTTCCGAGATGCAAGACATTTGTTATCTTAGCAAATCATTAGCAATAAGTTACTATAACTTATATATAAGACATACATAAAAATGAGTTAACTATGCTAACTTTAATGTTTAAAAAATTGTTCGATATAATATAAAATATTATACAGTATCAAATTTTTTCAAATACTAAATTTAATAAGAAAGAAAATACAGTATATATAACTATTTTACTCATATTGGATTGTATTTATATTATTCTTTTTTTCTTATAAACATGAAAAACTGATATATCAATAAAAGTACGAAAGTATTGTACTTGTGTAGCCATAATTTAATCAAAATCCTGCACAGTTTCTTCTCTTACGTGAAATGTTAGATGCGATTCAATAGAAGAAATCCTAAAAATTATTATTAAAAAAATACCAAAAATAAATTTTTTGCCAAGAAATTAAAATACTAGCCTATATTTTAATATTGATATTGTTGGCAAACGTTTTTTTACTTATAAATTTGATTGCAAATAAATTTTTTTATATAGTATTTGCAAATTTTATTATAAAATCATAAGAGATTATAGCGTAGCGGCTATAGTGACTGGCATAGTCTTACTTAATTTTAAGTCATTGATGTTATATATATGTCATAGCAAAATGTTTCAATAATCTATTTATTGTCTGTGACTAAACAAATGATTGTTTATTCATTAATTATTATGCGTGATGCATTTAATTTAAAATTTTATGAAAAACAGAATTTTATAACAACAATAGCCCAAAAGAATGATATTTTTGGTCAAATTATTTATTTATGGAGATGCGTTTTGCGTTTTTGCATTCCAAATGGAAATGTGGAACTGTGATTCAGTGAAATATTTCGATGCACGAGTTTTTGAACTTTTGTTCAAGATAAATATTGTAACTAGAATACGAAAGGACGTGATCGTGATCAGAGAAGTTTTTAAAACTCAGAAAAATTCGAATTGTGGAAAAGAGAAAGAATAGCAAGTATATCGTTTTTCTCTTATCTTCATAAGGGTAATATCTTTTAAGAAAAGCATATAATGATACCAAATTCATTTGTACTTATATTGGATGTTTTACCTACCCAGTGACGTAACCAGGATTTTTTTTTGGGTGTGCCAAGGGTGGGCCACACCGATGTGAAAGAACCATTTTCCCGTATGCGCTTTATTAAATCGTATTTACGTAACAGAATTACTTATATTGGATGTTTTACCTACCCAGTGACGTAACCAAGATTTTTTTTTGGGTGGGCCAAGGGTGGGCCATACCGATGTGAAAGAACCATTTTCCCTGTGACTTGTAGTGAAATCACTTATACATGAATAAATAAGTTCACATACCAATGGTTTATGAAAAGCTTAGATGGATTAACTTGGAGAAGTGCTTGTCTCGCAACAAGTATTAGTATAGGTAGTGTTGCCATACTTTCAAAAAACCCCTAAAACATATCAAAAATTGAAAATTCCTTTTCTGCTACTGTCCCAATTAAGCATTTAAATTATGTATTAGTTTTTTAGTTTGGTTTCCGTTCTTTGAGATTTGTCCCAATTAAGCAGTATTCACTGTATTACTGTAATTTACTAGAATACTATTTTGTAATGTAAAAATAGAGGGTTCTACTATGCCAAGATGTGAAAATGCCAACTACCAAATTCCCCTCCAAATTTCAAATTCTTTTCATGGAGGAGGGAATAGGGGCTAGAAGCTAAAATATTGAGCTGCTTTCCTAGTTAAAGAAGCTCTGATTCTATCAAGGTAGCATGTCATTAAGTGAATGGTATTTGGAGTATCAACAGATGTAGAGCCATGAAAACACTTTTTAAACCACCAGGCAAAATCACATTGTAATTAGCATTTAATCTGTATTGGAGGAAATCAAGTAATAACTGTTCCTTTTCATTCTATCTGTTAGAACTGTTATAGATTCTAATAATGGTAAAAAACTTTTCAATGATAACCCTTGATAACTATCTTTTTCTAAGGGGATTGCTTCTCTGCTTATCACAGGGTTAGTAGTTCTGAAAGTCTAAGGAGGGATTGGAAGGGGTAATTACTCATTTACCGCTTAGTGGTGGGACAATGAAGCAATCTGCCTCTTCATAAACATACGCTTAGTGGTGGGACAATGAAGCAATCTGCCTCTTCATAAACATGGTCCACGATGGGCAAGACTGTCTGGAGTCTTGCCCATCGTGCTAGTTGAAGATTGTGTTAATGGCAGCTTTCAGCAATAAAGTTACACTTACCAATTAATTTCTGATTCTCCTGCTGCTACCTCTGATAATTGCAGAGAGCCAGATCTACAACTCTATCTTCCTTAAGAGGGTAGACTTGCAAAAATAATTCTGCTCTTAGAGTTATACTCTGAAACTTTGATTTCCATAGGGATGGCTATTATAAGGAGGGTTACTCAGATTCTAAGATGGCCGATGAAATCAAGCTTACAAGGGAAGATTCTGAACAAAGTGGATGGTATTTGTTTGGGAGAACTTCTATTAATGTTCAGAAAGTATACTTTAGTTACTTGTAGTGAAATCACTTATACATGAATAAATAAACCATACCAATGGTTCACATACCAATGGTTTATGAAAAGCTTAGATGGATTAACTTGGAGAAGTGCTTGTCTGAAAGTTATTCCAGCAAATAACCTTCTAAAGACAATTTAAATGACCTTCTGCACTGGGAATATTCATATAGAGACATTAATTGTTCTCTTGACACATCTTTGAAACTATAATTCAATTATCAAAACAGAAAACTGGAAAATCCTAGGAGGAGGTAGAGATGCAAAAGAGTAACACATTATAATATTTGGTTGATGATGCATTGACTAAAGTCATCAGCAATGTTCAAATATAAGATCTTTATTGGAATTGATCAAAGAATCTTTAAAGATACTTTGAGATTCTAATATCAAGTTGGATAACATATTTCTTTGGTGACTGTACTACAAAGAAATAAGATCCATTCAGACTCATCAGCAGCAGTGATGATTCTGGATGTGCCAGAGATTTTCTGATACACAAGTTAAGGGAGGAGGCATGAAGTTATGCTCTCCTTAGACACCTATACTATCATGATTTTAGCCTATACAAATCAATCTTTAGCACTGTATACTGCTTTGACTCTTTTGAGCGAGCAATTATGATCTTACTGATTATTTAAGAGCTTTGGCACTATAAAGGCCAAATATGAAGACTTAATTATAAGAGAGAAAAGTCCAAGTGATCATTGGACTTGCATTTTTGTTAAAGATCATGTTAACACTCACAATGGGTGAATGCAAACTATTTATTCAAATACTCCATTTATCCAAAAACCAAACTCCATTGTAAGTTGAGGACTATCAATACCAGCGGTGGGCAAACCGCGGGCCGCATGCAGCCCTCGGAACTACTTAATGCGGCCCTCCAACTATTGCAGTGGGCAAACCGCGGGCCGCATGCGGCCCTCGGAACTACTTAATGCGGCCCTCCAACTAATAGCTATAATGCCAAAACTTTTATCGATAAATAGAATTAATACAAAAAAAATATCAAATCTGTTCCATATCTCAGCATGTAATTTCTAGGAAAGTAATAAATAATCTTTTATCGATAAATAGAATTAATACAAAAAAATATCAAATCTGTTCCATATCTCAGAATGTAATTTCTAGGAAAGTAATAAATAATAATTCATATGGTAAACTGTAGATGTCATTACAAAGTGCCATATTTATTACAAAAATAGATTTGATTAACTGTTAACCGAAAATGTCTTTGCATAAGAAATCGGTTGCAATATACATTCAAATTCAAATAAAATCGTTTTGTCAGTCAATCAGCTCAATACCTTTTATAATTTCACGGTGTTTGTATTTAATATTTGTGCAATTTCCTAAACAAGTATGTTTTTAATTATTCTTTGAAATTTAAAATGATTAAATTATAATTTTAATATATAATTTAAAAGAATTTCGACCCCGCCGAGCTTTTCTGAAAACGACATTTCACTTTTTTCGTTCTGCTGGCATTATTCAAACCCATAATTCATATAATGGCCTTCATTAAAAATAAAAGCTGATCTACTAAGAAAATTGGCTTAATTTTAACATTTCACCCTTTTATAATATCTTAGTCAACAAATGAGGATTCCCTTAGGATTTTTCTATTCTGGACTCATAATTTTCTAAGAGAATTCTATCATCTCAGACAGTTATTAGGTGAAGGCGGGATTTTGGGAGTTTTTTTTTGCTATTTTGTATTACGCCCCTTTCCAATCAGATAAATTATTAAAGGGCAGGATCACTTCCAACCACGGGCTACACCCACACTCGTGGTCAGATGGTGAAGGATAGGGATCGCTGGGAATGTGCAGCTCTAGGCTATATTTCATTGATGCAATTTGGCCCTCTCTCTCAAAAGTTTGCCCACCCTTGATCTATACTATAAATGTAAAGAATCATTAATAAAACAATGTTAGAGAGAGAAATTATTTATACTAAAAATTCAGTTAATGATTAAATTTAATAGTTTTTGATGCAAATATAGTTTTATTAATGATTCTCTGCATTTATAGTATAGATAGTCCTCAACTTACAATGGAGTTTGGTTTCAAAAATTTTAAACTTCACTGTTGTAAGTCATAAATGTCCAAAATTTATGGATTTCTCAGTACTAAATGTTTACTAGATCTTTTATATAAAGATGAAAATATTTTTTCATAAAATTCAATCAGTTTACATATAAAAATAGTACAGATCAAATCTAGTTTACGAGAATAAATATTTCTGGAAAATGCTCATAAATAGAGGATTAAATTGCAATTAATTTTCATGAAAAAAAATTGTAATGTGTTCCTGACCTCAAAAAGTGTCAATTGCTTTTAATTACTGAAATATAATGAAATACCATTCAATTACATAAATGATGACAAGATTACTTCTAATAATTGTATTAATTGTTATAAAATATCTAAATAATACAGTTTTCTTACAAGGGGAGCTCAGACATTCTGGTCACCAATTTTTTCTAAATTGCACAAACTTGCAGTAGTCCTCCAAGACAATATAATATGCAAGCAATAAAGTGCATAACTCAAACATTGTCAAGAAAATTGAATGAGAAGTTTTGCACTGAACTCATATATATACATTAGAATTCAAAAATAGCATGGATGTCCCAGTAGTCCAGTGGTTAATGTCTTACTTTCGTACTTGTTTTGCTGGTTCAATTCTTGTCGTTGAGTTTTTTATTTTTATTTATTTATTTTATTTTTTCTCCTTACTTTGTTTTATTTAAATAGAGTTATTTATATTTTTTTATTTATTTATTTTAAACATTTTATGTATATATATACATAATTTTTTTTTGTCAACAGATGATACCACTTTCCGTTCTGTAAGAATACTAATTTGTAACAATAATTATTAATAATGGCACATTTATTAGCAAATGTTTCTCCAATTTTGATATTTCCCCCATCTCTTCAAATCATTTTTCTTTTTCTCTGGAGAGTGCACAGACTCCAAGTGGTATTTTTTTAGCTAAATTCATTACTTTTATTTTGAATGAAATGAAGTCATACATACATCTTTGGCTTCTTGACTGGCCTATATTGTTCGTTAATTGTGAATCAACTTCAACAACATGGAATTGATTTTCTTCATTAATTTCATCTACAGAAATGGACTCCTCTTCAGATATAAGTTTCTTTTCATTTAACATTTTGATAATAGAGTGATACAATTCTTCTCCAATTGCCATTACATCTTTAGAAATAATTGTGATGAGATTGGAGTAATAAGGTCATTTTTCATAAGACTTTTGTAATACGAGAAGATATTTTTCAAATGAAATTTTGCTACTTCACTATGTACTGAATTATCATTTTTTTCATTTTTGGGAATATTTACAGAACTAGTACTCTGTTTCACTTCTGCTACTTTATTTTGCAAAATCGTAAAACGTGATGGAAAATTAAGGGTTTCATGAATATGCAATAAACATTGTTTTGTTTTTTATTATATTCAACAATTATCAAACACTATCAACAAAAATCATTCAGAATAGTTTTTATTTGTTACAATTGTCAAGAGAGGTAATTTTCAAATACACTACATCATACTGTAGTCAGAAAGCTAGTATTTTTACAGAAGAGAAAGTGACGTCATCTTTTGAAAAAATATATAAACATAAAATATTTAAAACAAATAAATAAATATAAATAACTGTATTTATATAAAACATTGTAAGAAAAATAAAATAAAATAAATAAATAAAAATAAAAAAAACTCAATGATGAGAATTGAACCAGCAAAACAAGTACTAAAGTAAGACGTTAACCACTGCACTACTGGGACATCTATGGTACTTGTGAATTCTAGTATATATGAGCTCAGTGCAAAACTTCTCACTCAATTTTCTTGACAACGTGTCATTTGTCAATATGTTCTTGACAATGTGTCAGTTGTGCACTTTATTTCTCGCACATTATATTGTCCTAGGGGACTACTGCAAGTATGTGCAATTTCAAAAAATTCAATGACTCAAATGTTTGAACCTCCCCTTATTAGAGTCAGCCTAATGAAGAATCCAGTGGCTAGCACGGAAACATAAAATTTCATTTGTACAGATAGACATGCTGGTATTTATTACCAGAAGTATATAAATTCAATTCTAGATTCATGCTCTAGAGAAATCTGACTCCAGCTCATCAATTTCCATTGTTCAAGATGATCATGTGATAAAATAGTCATTTACTACTCTGGAGGATGCCAAGTCATCTCCAGATTTTTCAAAATGGATCTAGACTTGGCCTGTTGAATTTATCCTTCAACCTTCTGATTTCACTAATAGTAGTGAGTGAGCAGTGGATATCCTATCACTTAGTAACTGCTGGTTAGCAAATGGTGTAACGTTACATAAGGGTGTAGTGGCAATGCTATTTACTTATCTTTGATTAGAAAGCATTATAAAAACTGGAAAGTAAATCTGAAAATGTCTCCAGAAGTTGATACCCATATGGTTAGCAATTTCATAAAATATTCTTTACAAAAAAAACACTTAATCACAATAATTCAGTACAAACATTAATCAAAAATAAATGATATAATATGGTCATTGAAAAAACAAAGAAAACATAACAAAAGCATTTGAATTAAATGAAAATGCTGTTTCATAATGTTCATAGATATTTTTTGTTAGTAACATTTCAATTAAACATCACTATTTGTCTACTAGATTGCCACATGATAAAGTGGCAATCTAGTAGACAAATAGTTACCTTACAATCTAGGATCCAGATTCAATTCCAGTCAATCATCAGATTTTTTTCTGATTGTATTTGGTTCTGAACTAATGAACCTAACCCATTATTTAAGCTATTTGGATTAGCCAAGTAAATATGCTTTTCGTTTCAGTCCTAAGAACTTGGAATCAAATTTGTTTCCCATTTAAAAATATATATACAAGGATTTTGGATGGTGTAAAATGGATGATACTGATATCAGTTATATTCCTCCATATTAAAAAAAGGAATGCTTTAATCAACTTTAAAAATATTCAGTCATTATAAATTTTTTGTAAAACCAGGGCAAAGTTCATGAATCAAAGTCTCATAAAGTGAAGTTATCTGTAATAGTTGTTATAACAGTTAACAAGTTAGAATATTTAATATAAAGTTTAGAAGTTATTTTCGAATAATTTTCATTTAATTTTATCTCCATAAGAAAAACAATGTTCTTAGGAATTAAGTGAATAAAAATATCTAGAATTATTTAATTAATCCATTTGATGTCACTGATGTATATATGTGACAAATGGAACAAAAAAATCATAAAAAAAACAATTAAAAAAAGATATAAAAAATATTCAATTTTTATGTAATTGTTGAAAACATGCCTCTCTGATGGTGAGTCCTAATTTTCTAATTGCCAAAATATTTTTTTAAATTGTGTAAACAAACAATGCTTATATTTTGAATGGCTTGATAGAATTTGGATTTTTTTTTTCTATAGCCAACTTATCAATTTTATACAACCCATTCTGATTATATGATTCGATAAATAATATTTTGGAAATTTTTGGAAAACATCAAAGTTTTCTTCAAATAAGCTATAAAATTCTGAAAATAATAAAATATTGCAGATAATAAGAAAATTTTTGTTAATTCTGTTAAAATAAACAAAAATTTATCATAATCATTCATCTCTTTTGTTTTAATTTCAATGAAATTTAAGAGAAAATTAGGAAAAATGAAACGTAAACACCTCGAGTCATTTAAAGGGGCATGGCATTTTTATTGCTTTATAGCAGTTGCTTCTTTCCGAGTAAATTGCAGCCAAGCCTACTTTGCATATAGGTAAGTGGTAGAGTTATAATACACCATTGGTGGTCCAATAGAGGACAGAAAATATATTATAAGTACCAGATAAGGCTATTTTTATAAATATTAGGATTTTTTGATATAAATAAAAAAATTTATAGAAAGTACTGCTAAAAATTGTGTAAATGAAAATACTCATTAAATACTTTCGTTTCTTACTATAACTACTAATTAACCAGACTTCATCACTTGTTTAAGCGAAAAATATATACTTTAATAATTGTTATAGATCTTTCAGCTTAATAAAGCCATCCTCAGTAACAAGGTTGTTACTGAAGATGGCTTTATTAAGCCAAAAGATCTATAACAATTATTAAAGTATATATTTTTCGCTTAAACAAGTGATGAAGTCTGGTTAAATTAGTAGTTGTGTAAATGAAGTAAAAACAAGTTAATAAATATGAAATATTAATAAAAATGACAATATTTCATTGAATTCATGTAATTTTTTTAATAATTATATAACTACCAACAAATGATATGTAATTTGTGGTTTTTTATCAATAACTTCTGAAAATTTTGGTCAAATTTCTTCATTCATGGTTCATTTTGTTCAGACGATTTGTTACTTTTTAAAAATATTGAGTATTTTGTTAAATGGCTAAATTGCATATAAAAATATCATGATTTCATCAATCTCTTAAAACATAATGAAAAGTTATGAAAAAATACATACATTGTTAAAAAGAGAACAAAAAATGCAATTAATACTATAAATCTGAAAAGATTTTTATGAAAATTAAGCAATATTTTTTATTATTTTAATTTAAAAAATTTTTTGCATATTAATTAGGCCATTTAATGTTAAGCTCACAGAGCTCTGTGAGCTGAACGTTAAATGGTTTATTAATATTGAGCAGTGTATGGTAAAGATGTCTTTATTAATTAGGCATTTTAAAAAAAGTAGTTGGCAGGAAGAGTTAAGTATGAAAGAAATTAACAATTTGAGAAATTCTAGATTTAATTAATAATTTTTACTTACTTGCATTCCACATAATCTTATTCCTAATGCCTTTGATGTTGTAGAAGCTACTTTTGCTTCATGTGTTTGTTTTTTCACTAGAGAAGCATCATCTCCGAACTGTCTTGTCCCCATTTTTAAATCCAATATACAAGGATAAGTATAATTAAATGTCAAGTTTTCTAAAACAATGAATTCTATAACATAAAAGTCAATATAATTAATTATATTTAATTATATATTACATTTAATTTAAATTTTATATATCCATAATGATTAGAACAATAGTTCACATATTCAAATCATACGAGATGACTTCCTCTCAAAATTAGAAAACGTTGTCAATCAAACTCACAATTCTTCAATTCTATCCCTTATACTGTTTTTCACTTTAAAAATGCCATACACTAAATATAGCAAGTTTAGCTTCCCTTATTTCTATCCCTTTAGGATAAAATTCAGGGTTACCTGATTTTTATGAAGCAATTCAATGGTCCCTTAATATTCAACTCTCAAAGTCATAGGGAATTACGCAAATTTGAACGGGAATGTAAGCGCTTTATATTTTATGTATACTGAATAGTTTTTATGAAAAAATGATTTCATAAATATCTTATTCATTAATTTGTCTAAATACCTGTTTTTAAATATATGTAATAAAATAATATCTTTCAATAATCAATTCTGTGTTTTCTATTAAGTATATAAAATTTAAAAATGCATACAAAAAATTAATCTAATTTGTAAGCAAAATAATATCTGGAAAGATCTACATCATTTGATTAATAAAATACAGTATATTTGTTTAAAGAATTTGACACATTTCTCCAGCTATCAAAATTATTATACAATTTATTTTATGGAATATAGAAACAGTTGTTTTTTGTTTTAGATTTATTATAATTTTATGAAACTTTCCAAAATTATTTTGAATTATTTTCTGTTCATCGCATTAGAATTTTAAAAAAGAATTAAGGTGGAGTGGGGTAAGTACAGAACTGTTTTTGCAAAGTTGGACTTTAAACGAAAGTATTTTAATCTATCGTATAGATATTTAATAAAGTCGTTAACAATCGCATTGCGCAGCTATTACCGTATAATTCATA
Organism: Olivierus martensii; assembly: GCA_000484575.1. Lineage (NCBI taxonomy): Eukaryota > Metazoa > Arthropoda > Arachnida > Scorpiones > Buthidae > Olivierus > Olivierus martensii. The sequence goes on from AYEL01082408.1 coordinate 76,735, forward strand.
CTTGAAAATTTTAAATTTGCTACAAAATCGTACAAAATGTCAGCTATTCTGCACTTAACCCGAAACGGGGCAAGAGTATGCGTGCAAGTTAAAAAAGCTTTGAAATTTATTTATGCACGCTAATTGACAAGAGCAGAATTATGAACAAATCTACTATAAAATGCTTTTTACCGCCTTAAGATAGGCTGTTTCGTTTTAGAGTTATCCTCTGTTAAAGAAACAAGGATTGAACTTTGAAATGTGAGAGGCGGTATAGTGAAATAAAACAAAATATAAAGTGATGTAAGTACACAAATTGTTTAATAACAATTTGTGTACTTATATCATTTTATATTTTTTATTTCGCTATACCTCATCTCGCATTATTTCCTTTATATCGCTTTTTATTTTTTTTTTTCAAAATAACAAAGTATACATTTTGTTATTTAATATGACAAAATGTTTTTCATCAAATAAAAAATAGTTTATACGAAAATTTAACTGATATCTTTGCATTTATCAACCATCATCTCGACAACGTTCACATTTCGTTCATTCTTTTTGAATAATCGTCCTTGCTGGTTTTTCTGACGTAGCTGCGAACCATGTTATATGCTAGAAAAAAAAAGTTAAAAAATAAATTAAAAATATAACACGAAAAAATAAAATTGAACGTGTTATGAGGCTAAAGCAGCCTAATATGCGATTACCCCAAGGTGCTGATCTGCACTTGCCCCGGGTAATAATATTTACGGGACAAGAGCTTACCAGGGTTTTTCTTAATAAATTTTGAAATGTCAAAAAATATTGTTTATTTAATATAAATTTTAATCAATATTCTTCATACTTTACCAAAAAAATAGCTCCTAATATGAAGTTATCCTAAGAATTGTTGCACTTTTAAGATCCTGTCAAAGTTGTGTGTGCTGTTCGGACGCGATGCGTTTGTAAAGGTCGATGTAAATACTGGAATCGCAACATTCATCGTGTGTTATCTATGTCGATAGGTTGATATTAACTTGTAAGTAGATTACTGCAATATCAAATAGCAAAATTTCGCCTATATTATAATAAAAAAAGCTCGATAATGCACTTCCCCAGCTACGCCCTTACCCCAATCCACCTTACTATTGTTTTCAGAAAATATAAATATTTTTAAGTTTTAATTTTATTTATCGTTTGCAATAATATACTGTTGGAACATCCCACATTCCAAAAGTAAGCAGTAAACAAGTAAATACATCAATTAAGTTTTATTGTACTGTTTTCCCTGTCATATCTGGAGCATACCGCCTCCTCCCCCTTATGTACAGAAACCTTTTTTGTTACAGTAAAGGATTGCCTTTTGCAGTAAACATGTGCTTTTTCCTTTCTCTATAACTCGGCTTACGTTCGATAGCTATATCGTCGTTCTCATTTGTCCATATAAAACTACAGGTTATGGGCCCAGATCCCTAAAAAAATCCCGAAATTAATATAATCGTAGGATCAAGGAACACCAGGAAAAAAAAAATTTGACTGTAGATCAAAAGAATGTATATTATTAGGTTATTGCGAAGAATCAAAGGCATATCGACTATGGTGCCCAAATTCGAGAAAAATTATAAAAAGTAGAGATGTAAAATTCATTCACGAATTCAAATATAAAGAAGAACAAGATGACTTTGTCACAAATGAACTGAAATCTGTAATGAAGTCGAGCAATAAATTTATAGAAATTACTGAAAAATCAAAATCCGAATCCCAAAAGTTAAATGAGAAACAAAACGCTTCATCAGAAACGCAAGAAGGTGAAACCTCATCTGAAACTGTTGTGCCAACCACTAAACGAGGTTAAAGGTCGCACTAAAATGTTGAAAACAGGAAGAAAAGGAAGACCGAGGGTTTATAACGAAGTACAAATAGACATAAACACAATAATTCAACAAGAAAATCCTGAAAATAGAGAAATAGCAAATACGGCTTACGATATTAAAATTTGTTCAAATTAAATTTAAATAACTGAGAATAACTCTTCAATACAATTACAAAATTTATAGAGAGCCATCCAACTTCTTTGATGCAGTGGGTCAAATATGCTGAAAGTCTAATTCACAAGGATTAAATTCTGTAGTAGGAATTACCAATTTCTAAAACTGCAAGAGATTACCACAGAATCCAATATTTTCAGTGCTAATTTTAGACAATTGCAATACTATCAACAAAAGCAATTTGAAACAGAAACTATGTAAAACATAGATCTGAAAATATATTTGATGAATCTGGATTTTAGGAGGTTGCTAATACATCTCCCAAAAATCTTAAGATAGGATCAAATGTAATTCTTCTGATATTCAAGAAAAGTATCCCTTGCCCATGTGTTTTTGGAGGCTATTTGGCTAATATATGAACATGAGATTATTGTTAATTTCTATTAGGAAATCAAAATTGCATTGGATAGAGGATACCTGTGTATAGTGTACATTAATTTAAATAATGTTTTGTTGCACAAAAATACTGTATATAAATTACTATGGCCAGGAATTGGCAAAATTTTTAGTTTTAAGCTCAAAAATTAATATCCACCATGGCCATTTTAGTACCTGAGGCAAGAATAAAAATTTAAGCCTTCTCTAAAATATAGAAAAAAAATTTAATTAAAAATGTGACTTATTTAAAACAGTACATTTCTGGTACATATTTTAATGAAAATAAAAGAATGTCAAAAAATAACATAAAAAAATTTTTAAATGATTTTTATTCTCATAAGCAGTGTTTTTATTTTAAATAACAAATTTATTTATATTTTATTTTATTATATATTTTTCAATAAAATCATAGAAACACTAATAACATATGAGGCATATTCAAAAAAGACCAAACTTTGCTATAAAGACTCTATTGCTCATTTTACAACATTTCAAGCACTGTCCCTTTCAAAGTAGTCCCTCTACTGGTTGATACATTGTTCCCAATGTTTCTTCCATTGTTGGAATACTTCTTTGAACACATTTTGTGATAGCACGCAATTTTCTTATTGCATTTTCCTGAACTGAAGCAATTCGGGAAAATGCAATAAGAGCATGTTATCACTAGTATCCTCTACTATTTGGAAATGATATTCTTTTAAAGTGATTTTAAGTTTGGGAAACAGGAAAAACTCTGCTGGGGCTAAGTATGAAGAACAGAATGGATGGGACACAATAGATGTCTGATGTTTTTCCAAAAAATTGCAGATGAGGAGGAACAATGTGTCAGCCAGCACATTGTCATGGTACAATATCCAAGTTGGCTTTTTCACAATTCAGGCCTCTTCTTGCACATAGTATCCCTCGAACATATTAGAACTTTCTGATATAATTCTGTTTACCATCTGATCACATGGTATAAATTTATAATAGACAATGCCTTTCCAATAAAAAAAACAACTATCACCATCTTTGATCAACTCATCCATGTTTTTTTTTTTTGGGGCAGCATACATTAATAAATTATTTTTATGTAATGGATGGCAGATATTATAAAATTTGTCGTTTATGTATGATCATCTACATATAATGTGGCACCTATATGTTAACTTTTGCACACCAGTGTCATGACATCAGAAGATTTTCCAGGTCATCAATTGTATTTGCCTTCATTCTTCTTTTTTCTATTTCTATTATTTCAGCAATATTGCAGTTTACATTGCCTGCAATGAGCCTTATTAGACTTGTATTATCCAAAAATATAATGATGTCATCTTCATATATCTTAATAGCTAATGCAGTATTTTGATTATCTGTTTTTATGCATTATACATTGGATGCTAATGGCAACCACAATCAACACAGATTGATATTTTTCCGCATTATTAATATTTGTTCAGAGTTATAAGTTTTATATTAAATAAGCATGTCATTTTATGCTATGCCAGTAATTAATGGGATTGTGAATGTATGTTTCCAATAACATTTTATAAAAGTTACTAAACACAGCTGCTTTTTCTTCTGGAAATTAATAATTTCCTGAATATAAGATAATGTATATTTATTTATTATACATAAAATAAATTTTATAAAAAATATATTATATTAAAAAATGTTATACCATGATTAGGAAATGAAATAGAAGATGAATTTGCTTTCAATTTTTTAAATTGTTTCCTATGGCAACGTAATGCCCAAGGATTATGAGAACTTCTAACAGTTCCATCTGCCTGATCACCTTCTTCAAATATTTGTTCTTGTTCTTCTAATTCATTCACAATTTCTATATTTCCAGCATGGTTTACACGAATTCTTGAGAGAAAGAGAGAGAAAAAGAATAAATTAATTTGTAATAAAAACAGAAAATATTTTTATAATTGATTAACTAACAAAAAAATATAAAAAGAAATATATTTTTTTCTTTTCTTTTTAAGATCGGAAGAGCGTCGGCCTACGTTCGACAGCTGTATCGTCGTTCTCATTTGTCCATATAAAACAACATATACGATTACAATTATTTATAGAGGATGAAAAGTTGCTTCTGATGATATTAACCAATATTTCATGATTCATATTAATAGAGAAAATCGAACTTAAAAAAATATTAAAAAATTCGTAAAAAACACTTTCATAAATAATTAAAATATATTTAGGAAACTATTTTAATTATTTTACTGTTTTTTTGAGATCTAAAGTCGTAATAAAATGAAAAATGTAGTTTCAAAATGAACAGCAAAAACACATTAGATCATATCAAGAGGCATGGCAGTGATTAAGCCAAGTAAAGTAGTTATTGGACAAAATAAATAAATGAAATTTATTATACGCACAAATATGCATATAACAAAAAAGATAGCAAATCTAGTACGCAACATTTTCAATTTAAAGAAAAGTCAACCAAACACAGTATTATCAAACTCAAATCTATAAAATATCTTAATGGGAGCTTAATTTAACTTCTCGGTTGGACCCATGAACAACACATCTATATAAGGATCGTTATTCGTTTACTATGGTTCATCTGTTGAAACGTATCTGTAATCAAAGTTAACAATTTTGGATTGCAGATTAACAGAGGTAGAGAGGGAGTTGCTATCTCTTCCTGCAGACAGCAGGGTTAAGGACAGAGAGAACTATCGACTCTCTGGGTAAACAAGCCGAAAGCAACTACTTTGCCAGACACGAAGCAACTGCTGATTACTTTTGCTTCTCAGTCTCTTCTCAAATTATTGTTTTCCATCCAATCAATCAACAAAATGTTGGAGAAATTCGAATCGGTGCTCGTTCTACAAATGAACGACATCGAACCTCCTCTTAACCCTGATCGGTAATGGAAAACTTGTCAAGTGAACATTGTATTGCTATTATTTTCTGATGACCGGTTAACCTTAGTCATTTGAGTTGTCAATTCTCATTTTATCTGTAAAGGTACGCTTCATGAGTGTTTTGTCTACAAAGATTTGACCCTTCCCGTTCCAAAACAGAGAAATTTCCATAAATAATCTAAAATATTTAAACCAATTAACCGCTAGTTAAATGTTTATTCGTTGATTTTATCGAATTTATTTCTATACGATACTAACGGTATCATTCTATCAGATGCTAAAATGAGAGATAAATAAATAGGAAATCTCTTACAATATTCAGGTTATTTCTAGATTTTTGTATCGTCATACATTTATAATCCCGACAATTAAAATAATATAGAAATTATAATTAATTACAGTAATATATTGTTAATAAAATTAATTAAAATAATATTGTTGATAACTAAAAAAATAATTTATACAATTAAAACAGTTATTCACTAAAAATTATAACTAATACTTATGTAATTTTAAACATTGTAATATTAAAATAAACTTATATCATCAATTTTAAAATTTTAAAAGTTGTTTACAATTCTTTAAAGTATTATTATTCCAGCGAGAAAAGAACGGTGAGAGAGGGTATTTCTCAATATCGACACAAAAATGATGATAAAATTCATTGATATTCTCGTTGGTGATAATCAATACAAAATACAAATAATAAAATTTAATCCGATAATTTAAATGATATAACAAATCATCCTGACCTCATTGTATGAATAAGCTTTCATAAAAATAAAGGAACTAGCCATAATTTCATTTATACTTCTTTGCTTTCAAAATAAAACCTTTTTTAAAAAATTATTAAATTATAAACAGTTAAATTTAACATGCATCCAGTTAATATAAACAGACACAAATTTTAATATTTAATTTTACCATGTAATTTTATTTTGTCTTTTATGAATTTTATATGAAATTGCATTTTTCATTTATTTCCGAAATGTATTAAATTTAGTCAAATAATGCCAGAAGCATGAGCAAAATTAGACAATTGATTATATTCACATTTATATTATTTTGTTGATCGTGGTCACAGTTTATATTATCTTGATCACTGGCTTTTATATCTTCACCCCTTTCTGTAGTTTCTTTATCTTGTTTGTCATTCTGCTCTGATATCATCGGATTTTCGATGCCGCTGCTCCCTTTACTATTTGATCTTTTTCCTTTTTTGGGGTTAGCTTTTGGTTTTAAGTGGGCCAACTCGGCTTTCTCTCGCTGATAACGTTCCTTATCCTCTTTAGCCATCCATACGTATTTCTCCTTCTTGTCTTCCTGAAGACAATTCCACTTTAAGCTCAAGGATTTGGTAACCTCTGAAGTTTTGAAATTTGGATTCTTTTCTTTCTCCTCCAAATGCATTTCCTTGTAATAGAAAATGAAAGAAGAAAGATTTCTTTTCGGCAGATATGGTTTAGACTGTCGTTTAAAGAATTCCGAAGGACTTCTCATGTTCGGAGGAAGTTCATTCTTCTCTCTCCAATATCGATCTCTATCAGTTTTAGCTAAATTCTTATAATAACTTTTATTAATTTCATCTAAATTGTTCCATTTTTCTCCGAGTATTTTGGCAGCTTCGTTTAATTTTACGTTTTTCTCGGATTTCAAAATATAAAAATTTTCTTTGAAATAATATAAGAAGGAAGAAATTGGACGCTTTGGAAAGTTCATTTGTTTTCTTATCTTCATTAATTTCTTCGAATCAGTCCTTCTGAATATGTTCCCTGTTCTTCTGGAACTATTAATTTTATTTTCACTGAAGCTAACACATTTCAACACTTTCTTTTCTTTTGTTTTCTGATGGTTTGAAGAATTTCCCTTATTCGCTTTAGTTTTCATTTTTATTGCCAGTCTTTCTTCGATTTCTATCTTTTAGAAAAAGTACAACAAAGCAGTCAAAAGCAGTTTGGAATTGTAAGAATAGGCAAAAATGAGAACCCAATTATTATTGTAGTCTATTGTTAAAAATAATTCTACTTTTCCTTCATATTTAACAAAATCTTAATACGTTTTTAAAATATATTATTGATAAAAGTAATAGTTTATATATCGAACAATTGTTTTTCTTATGTGAAATAAAAGATAATGAATTTCGTAGCTTCTTAACTAAGGAAGAAATATATACTGTATAGATAGAGCACGTATGATTGAATTTAATCTAGAAGAAAATATCTTATTATTTTCCTCGATTTTTCAAGTTGTACTATAACTGTATTTATTTTGATGTCTTAATAAAATGGAGAAGGATATTCGCTTACTTCATAAAATTGTTTCCAAATCTAAATAAACATTTTTGGAATAAAAATTCTGGTTTAAGTGAATGCTTCATGAATGAATTATTGGCCTATAAAAAATAAGTAATAATTTTTGTAAAATATATTAGAGACCTAGGGAACCCAATTTTGATTTATTTAATGACAATAACTATCGGTAGATGGAGCTAATTGTTAAAAGTAAAGCAGTGGTTCTCAACCATTGTGCCGCGGCACACTAGTGTGCCATGAAACCTTTGACAGTGTACCGCGAAAATTTAAGAATTGTATGTATGTAATTGTATGAATCATATATATTAATAGTGGTTGGCTGGATATCCCTTTTGCAATCGAATCACTGTACCGAGTACCGTTAGAAAAAATCTAACCCTCGAATTTCTGCGACGGCCAAAATTTTTTGTCGTTATTCACAATTTAAAAATTAAGGAATAAAAATTAAATTAAAATTATAGTTTCTTTGAAAAGACAAAAACCGTAGGAGGCGCTATGACTTAATAAGGGCCGCCATTTTTTCATTTCGTGTACGAGTGTCTGTAATCTGAATGTAATAAATAAGAATAAATATAATAATGTGTTTATAAAAATTCGTTGTTAAATCTAAATTATAATTTAAAATATTTAGGTGTGCCGCCAAACTTTTAAATATTAAAATGTGTTCCTCAACAAAAAAGGTTGAGAACCACTGAAGTAAAGTACTAAGACCTGTTTTATAACAAAGTACTAAGACCTGTTTTAATAGAAAAACCCTGTAGAATTTTTAAATTCACAGAATCCATCAGGATTACCCTCTCATAAATTAAAGTTAAAAGTCGGAATTCCAGTAATATTTCTTAGAAATTGAGATGTTCCACATTTATGCAATGGAAAAAGATTTTGCATAAAAACATTAAGATGAAATCTGATAGAACCTACAATCATCACTGGTTTTGCAATTGGCGAAACAGTTTTCATTCCACGTATACCTTTGATTCCAACAGATTTTCCTGTCCAATTTTTAAAAAAATTTCCTAGTAAGGTTATTTGCAATGACTATTTTAACAAAGCACAGGACAATCCTTAAAAGTTGCAGGTGTTGATTTAAATATTGATTGATATTCATATAAGTTGGAAGTAAAGCTGACGGAATGACATACAATTCAATAGATAGTCAGAGATATTGATGAGGCTGTACATTTCTCTGTAGAATTTTTAAATTCACAGATTAAGTTAGTTTAATTTGGTTAAACCGCCATATCCTCATGGGATATTCTGTATCTGGCGGCGGCCACTTATAGAGCACATCACAGGCTGGCCAACACTCATGATGGGGTCAACCAGAGGTTGAAGAATGAGGTTCACCGGGCCCGGACCCCACCTAGAAAAACTGGAGGTGTGAGACCCGGATTTGAACCCGGATCCTCCAGGATTGTTAAATTCACAGAATCCACCAGGTTTACCCTCATAAAATTAAAGTTAAAAGTCGGAATTCCAGTAATATTTCTTAGAAATTTAGATATTCCACATTTATGCAATGGAAATAAACTTTGCATAAAACCATTAAGACGAAATCTGATAAACCTACAATCATCACTGATTTTGCAATTGAAGAAACAGTTCGTTTTCATTCCACATATATCTTTGATTCCAACAGATTTTCCTGCCCAATTTAAAAGACTAATTTTCTATAAAGGTTTGTTTTGCAATGAGTGACAGTCCTTAAAAGTTGCAGCTGTTGATTTAAATACCGATTGTTTTTCAAATATCGAAAACTTCATGTCAATGAAGAGACTCCATTGCGTATTTAGTAGGGAAATATGTGATTTCCTTTTTTGCATATTTAACTATGTGATTTTTTTTACATATTTTATGTCTCTTTCCAATCAGAAAGATTACTAATGGCGGGGCCAGTTCCAACCATGGGTTCACCTACAACCGAGGAAGGGAGCCGGATGATGAAGGGCGGGGATCGCCGGACCAAGCCCAGAACCCCGAAAAAATTCTTCAGGAGATATCAGACCCTAGACGCGAACCCAGGTCCTCCTGTGTAGCATGCCAACAGCGTTACCACTCGGCCATCCGGCCTGAACTATGTGATTTATAAACAATAATTCGGCAAAGCCGGGTATTTTAGCTAATATAATATAATTATAGCTCCAAATTGGTGAATTTTTAATTTTAAGTTTCTATATTTAAAAATGTCAAATTCATTTCACTGAAAAATGCCAGATATTAATCTAATTTTAGTTATTATTAAGTAATAGAATTATAAAATATGCTGAAAAATCGTGTATACAAATTTAAGGAAGAAAAATTCGTCAAAATTTATTGAATAAGCGTAATAATGAATGCAATGCTATCTTTTAACATTTATGTTGTGCAATAATATTTCTTTCGACAATTTGAGAAAGAGACGATTAAAAAGTTGTGCTTTGCGTTTTAAATTAAAAATATTTTGGTTTTCTAATATTATTAAAGAAGATGGATTTATGGAAAACGATTTTTATCATTTTCTACATCTTAACGATGACTGTTATTCAAATGACTACAAGTTTACCAGTTCAATTAAATCGGACAATATCGAATAAAAATTTTTCGATTACTCCGAAGTATTACGAAAATGATGATAGACAAGATAATGAAGATAATTCACGTACTGCTCCGCATTCCAGTGGAAAAGGCGGTATCATATTTGTGGATCTGAATAAATTTTTTAGCAAACTAGCTGGAATATATTATATGAGAACTTGGAATAAGAATGATACAAATACCGGTAAATTAGGAATCGATAAAAGACAGAATTGGATTGAAAGAATTATTTCACAGTTTCATGTGAAAAATATCAATGAAAAATTTTTAAATAATAAATTTATCAAACCTAAACCGAATGAGAGTAAAAATATTTTATTGAAGAAAAACAAGAGTTTAAAGGAAGAAATAAATTGGAAAGAAACAAATTGGAAACAGACAACACTATCTACAGAAATGTCAGTAGAATTTTTAATTCCCAACAGTACTATCTTTATGGAGGAAAAGACAACAGATGCTTTAAAAGAAGCCAATAATAGATCAACGATTGCCATTTCCTTATGTGTGATGTTTCTGAGTTCTATAATCGCTGCATCTGCATATGTTTATTTAAAATTATTTAAAAAGAGGAAGCGTATTTATAAACAACTTAAATACGACAAATATAAAGCAATTTATCGGGATTCGGAAGACGACGAATGCAGCGGAAGTGAAGATGAAATAAATATATTTTCAAAAGAGGGAATGAAAAAATCTTGCAATAATAAAGAAACAAGCATTGCAGATAAATGTAACAATTCTTATAATGAAGTGAAGGAAGAAACTATTCCCTTATTAACTTTGAATCCTATAGAAGATATGGAGTCGGGAGAGAAATTTTCGAATCCATCAGATTTCAATGACAAAGTAGACGAATTAAGTGATATAAAAAATGATGATCGAGAGAAATTCACTAAGGAAAACAAATATCAAGAAGAATCTTCCAATCTTCCTTCCGAGTTAAAGTTCGGCAAAATTAATTTTCCAGTAAGCTCGACTGATGAACAAATTTCAGAGCCGGTTTTATATGAAGCAGAAAATAAAAGCATATTTGATTCTACAAAACATAGAATCGCTGGTACTGATGGCATTAGGAATATCCCGAACTGCGTCTCAAAAAACTTGGACGAAACTGTAATTAATGAAGAACCTGTAATAAAAAAAGTAAAATGTTTCTGTGAAAAATATTCTAGCAAGAAACATTCTACACCCCTGGCTCGGAACGCATTCTATAAAAAAGATGAAAATTTCGAACTGCCTGTGCTTGTAATAAAGAAAAAATCAAAAAATAATATTAAGGATTGTAAGACTTTTGAAAATAATGATGTCGAAAAGAAAATTATTGAAGATGAATCTATCTTATGTTCGAAATCTGAAAATAATTCTCATATGAATTTACGTAAGGAACCGGATGGAATAAATCGGAAAATATTGAAGATAGACACGTACTTAGGCCGAAATGGAAAACAAATGAATTTCGACAAGTGGAATTTTATTCGAGACTGGATTTTATCGATAAATCCAAATGAACATTCCCAATCAGAAGAGGAAAGCAGAGAGCAATCTATAGAAAATGTTGATTCTTTTCTGTTTCCTGAAAAGAATAACAAGAACTGTACTTTAAAGAGTGACGATGAATCATTACAAGAAGAATGGCTAAATAATTACTGGAATTTCTTTTTATAAAATAAAATTTCATGTTATTTCTTTTTTTGTTTTTAAATAAATATCTTTCTTTTATCTTGATTTTCTTTTCATTATTTTATTAAAAATCACTCTTTCTCAATAAACTATAATTCGTTAAACAATGGGAAAGATTTATCTGGATGTGAAGAAAAAAAATGAAATTCCATTTATATTCAACACTTTATTAACAACATTTTTTCTGTATAGAATAATATATTATGATTGCAATTAACGATTGCTTTGATCAAAATATTTTATAATAAAAAAATATTCTGATACAAATATATACACAGTATTTTGATTTTTCCTCCGCATTTATATTATGGGAAAAATTTTGAGAAATATTGCTTTATATAAACTATATACTATTAAGAAATACTGCAATGACGACGGCATAATCAATGTAAATCATTACAGTTGAAATTCTATTTTCTGTAACTTTGGATCTAGATTAAATATTTATTATCGACAATAATAAAAAGCAATGTCTAGCAATCTTTCTGTGATAATCATAAATCACTAGAAAATGAAAACATGACTCCATCCAATGCATTTCTAGTAGTAAAAATTTGGCAGCATATACCCCAACTTACACCGGCTGGATTAATTTAAGTACAAAGAGTTCATCTACTAGGTTAGGTTAGATTAGTTATATTAAGCCACCATAGCTTCATGGGATATTGTATATGGCAATGGCTACTTAGGAGTCCATCACAGGTTGGCCAACACCCATGATGGGGACAACCAGATGGTTGAAGGCTGGGGTTCAACGGGCTGGGCCCGGACCCCTCCTGCTAAAACTGAAGGTGTGGAACCCGGATCCTCCAGGATGGTAAGCCAAAGCTTTACCATGCGGCCATCTACTAGGATAGATGATACATATGATAAAAGAATTAACATATCAATTATTGATGGGAGGTTAAATTATATGCCAGAAGTGGCGGGCACATAAGCATTTCCAATTTAAATGTTCAAATTTTAAAGGCTGATATTTAATAAACTTTATTTTGTAAATATGTAAAAATCATTTAACATGTTAGAATTGGAAGTTGCCTCTTTTCATAGTTCATGTTCAATTTTTCTTTTTTTAGCAAAAGAAGGTTATATTAGGTTTGGTTAAGCCACCATATCACACGGTATATATTACATCTGGTGGCGACCATTTTTAGAGCGAATCAATACTGGCAAATACTCATGATGGAATCAATCAGAAGATTAAAGAATGGGATTCAACGAGCTGAGTCCGGAATCCTCTTGAAAAACTGAGGTGTAAGACGGGTATTAAACCTGAATGCTCCAAGATTCAATACCCGTCTTACAGTTCACAAGAACTCAGTTTTTCACAAGAATCCAACCATCTTACGACAAGAATCCAACTACAAATGATTTTGATTATTTTCTAGTAGTATCATTGACATTAAATTCTATTAAATTTTAAAATAAATTATATCCATAATTTAAGCATTTTAATAAAACATAATATTTCAAATAGTAATATACATCATAATTAATTATTAATACGTTATAATTTGATGAATCCAAAATTAATAATTTCTTAAAATAAAAAAATATTAGCAAAATTTTGGTATAAAATTTTTTCCTTTAAAATTCCATTCTTGATGAAAATAATAAAAATCGATCCGACTATAAATTAATCCAAAATATTTAATAATATTTTATTTTTCAATATTTTGACAAGCATAAAAATTGTTATAAACTTTTACGAATAAAAAGTAAAATACTTTTAAGAATAATTTTGATATAAAAATAAATATATTGTATAGCTGAGGTTATGTTGCTGTTTTATGAAAAAAAATCTAGAATATTTCAGATTTCCTATCCCGAGCTGAATTTTTCTGATGGAATTAGCTAGTGAATGAGGTGTTGGATCGATAGACCGGATCCTTTAAAAACCCGTAGATATAGAACAGAATTTGATCCCGGTTTATTCAGATTGGAGACAAAGAAAATCAAATTTACATTAAAAATTCTATTTAATATTCAAATATTAAAATATTATACTGTTGAGTTAATAACTGTAAAGAAATAATATTTTTAAATGTGATTCTTCTGTATTTCTCATTGTTAGATTCATGAATTATTTTTATTTGGAAAAAAAAAATTTCGTAATTTTTAACTTCTTATCAAAAAGAAAACATGAATTATTTACTAATGAACTAAATTTATAAAATTTTTTAATAAGTTAAATAATATAACAGGAATCTTTTTGATTATTATTGTATTCAAATATCTACAAAGCAAAAACACTGTATTGTAATGGATGAAATACTGGAAAGCCTGATTACTTCTGAGGTTTTTCTTAAAAATTATTAAAAATATTATGTTAATATATGAAAATATTCACATATTTAGTGCTTTGCATTTATATATTTTACAAGTTTTATTTAGTTTATTTAACGTTAAAAAGTTTAGTTAAAATATTTTAAATAGAATAATTCAGTTTAGAAAATGTTAGATTAGAATAGCCCATCTTCGAACAAAATATGTATCAATTGAGCCTCCAGATCTTCCAACCAAAAATAACAATAATTTTTGTAAAATGTATAATTTTTTTAAATTAAATTTGAACTGAAGTGTTTTATATTTCCCCATTTTCATAACTTAACAATTAACTAATATTTTATTAAATTCTCAGAAATATTATTTTTAAACTTATTTTAAAATTATATTATCATATTTGAGATGCTAGCTTATTTCTTCTAAGAAAATAAAAGGGAAGAGCATAATCATTTTAATAATATTCTACTTGAAAGGTTTGAATCTGAAGAAAACTTTACAATTCTTAAAATAAATGTTTTAGAAGTTTTCATTTTCATTTTTCTGGGAAAAATAATGATTATGGTCGAAAACTTCCTTTTTCAATACAGTTGCCTTCATAACAAATCTGTAAAATTTAAAATTTTCAATATATTTATATTCTTATTTTATTATGAACATTTTTAAAAAATTTATGTATTTTTGATATTTATTTTCATGAATTATAAAAACTTAAATATTCAATATATTTTTAAATATCATATACTTAAATACAAAATAAAATAAGTAAAAACTAATATATCGCTAAATAATTTAATTACCCAGTTATCTTTAAATTAATGTTTAATTTAATAATTCAAACTTTTCTAAATTTTATAGTGTATCAGTAGACTACAAAAATCTATACGTAGAATAATTTTCATTATTTTATTTATTACTAATGTGAAGATCAATCAGCGGATAGCCGATAGAAATATATTTAGAAAAATTGTCGTATTTTCGAATAAGGTTCGTGAGTAAGTGACGGAGGGATCCAGGATGGGAGAATTGATTCGGAAACGCATAGAAAACAAACAACATATATTTATTTAAAACAGGAAATAAAATACAAAATTAACTTATTTCGTTTGAGAGAGTTATTTGACGCTGAGATCATACCTGCGAGAGAGAGAATAAACAAGAAATCTACGTCATTCCTCCATTATCTTTTATACGGTATCTTCGTTCCCTAGTCTTCGTCGGAAGACCACTAACGGGATGGGAAACGGATTCACCCTTCTCTGCTACATTTCTGCCAATTTCTTCTAGAATGTGTTCTTTATATCTCTATCTTGACCAACTCTCATCTGTCCTTTTTTTTTCTCGGAAAGCGAGCTTATCTTTTATTTATAATTTGACGAGAGACGATCACATTACCTTATTGTTTGAAAAAAGGTGATTTAGTTTCATCATTGTTTGATGAAATCGATCCTTCTACTTCCCCAGACATCTCCAATTTTTATCCAAAAATTAATTTTAGTAATTATAAAATTATACCAAATAAAATATATATTAAATTATTTATTAAAGTTCGCTGAATTCCACACTAACATCCTTTGCTAATGGACGTATCTACAGAGATTTTACGAATGAAAACTGCCTCTCTTTACGAATGAATATATTTTTGACAAATTTTCATTTCATTTTTGAATCTTTAATTAGCATTTGTTAAATCAAAACATCTCCATTCCGAAATCATGGATAAATCACTGTCCTCACACAATATTTTCTATATAACAAGAAAACATTGAGTGAAGGACAGTGAACTGACATCTTTTAAATTCTGAATTAACCAGAAAAATTTTAATCCTTTAGAAGTTAAATTTATCATTTATTGATATAATTATTATTTCCAAAATCAGATTTTCTGAAAAACGATTTTCAGTGCTAACCTTTCATTCATAGACCTATAGTCTATTCTATTATTTTTGGTTATTTAGTCTGTACAGGTTCGCGTTGGTTAATTATAACCTGTACTATCAGACTCTGCCAATAAATCTGATAAGAGTCCGATACGGTTAATCAAAAGAATTACCTCTAAATTAATATAACTGTCTGAAGAATTGTGTAATTCGAGAAAACAAATATTTTAGCAAGAGGAGTTAATCTACCTAAAGAGTTCCCTCTTTTTCGTGGCATTATGAAATTTATATAACTGTACCATGTACGAAAACTTTATATCAAAACAACACATGAAACGACATAGTCTCAAACGAAGTGTATCAAGAACTACCTGAATTAATCTTCTACATAATAAAAACTTAAATTAGTGAAAATCATGAAATAACCACAGATTGAAAAATGCTGATAGATTAAATAAGAAATATGGAGCTGCATAAATAATTTGAAAATTTTTATAAAAATTCCATTATTGTTAGTCAAATTCTTGCATTGCTATGGCAACGACAGTTTCCTTTCTTCACACATGAACATCAATGCATGTAGTAATGATATTGACAATCTTAAGAGGCATTAGGAAATACGTTGGTTATTTCATAAAAATCGATTCAGCCTATCTTGCCTTATAATTGAACAAACATGAACAGGTATTTAGATTTATATAGATTAAATATCTCTAATAGCTATGGATGCTAATAACATGTGGTCACTAAGCCTAATCAAGTTTTAATTTAAGTATATTATGGTAAAATAAGGTAATGTAAGCTATAATCAATAGAAAATTAGAAAAAGATTTAAAAAACTTTAAAAACAAACAAAAAAATAATATATTATCTATACATTAGTTTAATATTTAGTAAACAATGGAAATTCTATACTGCTCATAATTTACAAAATGCATGTTTATTGTTGAAGAAAATTTGATCTCATTAACTAAAGTTTTAAAATTCCTGCTTTTTATTAATATTTCACACAAACATCAGCTCTTATAACAAGAAATGTTTATTATAAAACATTTTCAATTTTTCAAAGAAACCCACATCAGTATATAAATTTGTTTAAACAAACACTTTAGAACACAACAAAATATTAGAATGCATATACTTTCAAGGCTTAGAATGCATTTAGTTTTTTTAAAAATTCTTAAAAATTTAAAAAATAAAAGATTTTTAAATAAATTTTTTTAAGATAAATAAATATAAATTATTTTTATATACATTAATAAATTACAACTGTAATTTAAAAATTTCAAAATGCATTAAAAATAAATGTAAAATATTCAAATCAATGAATAATACTTTACATTTATTTATTATTATGAACCTTTTAATCTGTTGTGTGCTGAAAGAGTTAAAAAATGATTGTATTCACAAAATAGCTAATTAAATAATTAAGTCTAATTAATATGCAAAAAATTAAAACAATATTATTTTTAAAAATCTACAGATAGGCACATGACTCCCAGGTCTGAGTCAAGTCTTTTTCGTTTGACATTTTAAACTGGATGCTCATTTTCCTATTTTGTAGTTTTATGGCTAATTTTATTTAATTGAAATTTAAAGTGCACCTCAGAGTTTAAATTAATCTACAAGTGCACCCTGATTTAAAAAAGGTTGAGAAACACTGCTTTAGAGAGATTAAAAGAAAAAAACTTTTTGTGTGTAGTAAATGTGATAGTCTATATTACTATTTATGTTTAAATTTTCTTAAAATGAATTGATATAGAACACAAAATTGCTCTTTTGGTAATTAGCAAATAACTGATTGGATTTTAACTTTGTTGTGATGAAATTTTTTAAAATTTATTAAGCCTAATAAAATACAGAATAATAATTAAATGAGAAAAATCCTAAATTATTATTATTATTATTATTATTATTATTTTTACCTGATATTAAATTAAAACTTGATTTACACTAGTATTGACTTACCATCTATACTTGACGGCAGCATCAGAAGTCAGCACTGAGTCTATGGGAAAGCCAAAGTTCATTTATATCAGGGGTGGGCAACCTTTTTTTTGTAGGGGCCATATAGAAAAATTTATGGTGACCACGGGTTTACCTGATATTAAATTAAAATTTGATTTACACTAGTATTGACTTACCATCTATACTTGACGGCAGCATCAGAAGTCAGCACTGAGTCTATGGGAAAGCCAAAGTTCATTTATATCAGGGGTGGGCAACCTTTTTTTTGTAGGGGCCATATAGAAAAATTTATGGTGACCACGGGCCAAAACAATTGATAATAATAGTATTTATTTAAAAAAGAGAAGATACAGATATGTAAGTATACATAGCACTGGTATTAGATATAATAAAATAATGTGGCCTGCAGGCCGGAGGTTGCCCATCCCTAATTTATATCATTATACTGATGATATAGTCCACTAAATTATTTGTGATGTTATGGTAATTTGCCATGAAATAATGACAGTTTTCACAAATAAGTTATAAGCTTTGAATAAAATTATGATATTAACATTATTTTGACATGTAATAAATTATATGTGAATCTATAATATATATGATGATCAGATGCACAATAATGTTCTGCACATTCCAATTGATTCTAACTGTTGTAATATGGCAGAGTTGTAATTTTAAGTCATTCTCGAAAGGCTGCATCATTAGCCACCAAACAAAGCAAATTGCATTGAATGTTTATTCAAAATTGAAAACAGAAAACAACGATTACATAAAAATAATCATGATTCTTACTGATGCTATTACCTCTCATGTTGAAATCTACTGTTCCTGCACATTAATAAAGTCACAAAAGTTGGTAATATGCCGCTCCCATAGACTCAATTTCCAATGCTGTCATTAATTATAGTAAATATGATATTTCCCAGTAATTATGAAATGATAATACAGTGATACCTCGGTTCACGAACACAATCCGTTCCTTGATCCTGTTCGTGATCCGAATCAATTTTTCCCATTGCAATTAATGTATATCCAAATAATATGTTTTTTGTCCTAGAAAAAATTTTTAACATGTTATCTTTATGTGTGAAAATAATACAGAAAGGAAATATTTATAACAGTAATATTAGAAGAAAGCATTAAATAAATATAACAGTAATATTAGAAGAAAGCATGTTTAACACCACCACATAACAGTAATATTAGAAGAAAGCTTGTTTAACACTACTTTCACTTGTTATGGCTTTATGTGTGGAAATAATACAGAAAGGAAATAAATATATAACTGTATCAGAGTAAAGCATGTTTAACACCACCTTCACTAACACTTTTAACTTTTTTGGGAGTAATAAGGGATAAATTTAATTAAGTAAAGAAAAAAACTAAAATACCAACAACACCACCTTCACTAACACTTTTAACTTTTTTGGGAGCCATAATAAGAGTGCCACCTTCACTAATACTTTTAACTTTTTTGGGAGCCTTAATAAGGGATTCACTAATACTTTTAACTTTTTTGGGAGCCATAATAAGGGATAAATTCCACTAACACTTTTAACTTTTTTGGGAGCCATAATAAGGGATAAATTTAATGCTAACACTTTTAACTTTTTTGGGAGCTATAATAAGGGATAAATTTAATCAAATAAAGAAAAAAACTAAAATATCAACACTTGTTGAAACTTTACTGAACCCATATGAGCTGGGCGAACTGGATTGCTGCTGGGGGCGAGGCTGTGTGCAAGGTTTTGGCGCCGCGAGTCACGTGCGCTCCATGCACTCCGTGTGCGGGTTTTGTGTGCCGCAAGTCACGAGCGCTCCATGCACTCCATGCATATGTGTTCATGAACCGAAGCATCGTTCGTAAAGCAAAGCAAAATTTGTTCC
Organism: Olivierus martensii; assembly: GCA_000484575.1. Taxonomy (NCBI): domain Eukaryota; kingdom Metazoa; phylum Arthropoda; class Arachnida; order Scorpiones; family Buthidae; genus Olivierus; species Olivierus martensii. Next base: position 96,570 of record AYEL01082408.1, read on the forward strand.
CAAATGTTGTTCGTAGACCGATTTGTTCGTGAACTGAGACGTTCGTAATCCGAGGTATCACTGTATATTAAATAATAACTTGACAATCTTATACATTAATGATTTAATATAAAGCAAATTCATAAAAAAAAAATGCAGTTTTCTTTATAGATATTTCATTAAATGAATTTATAATTATTCATTTTAAAAATAATTTTCATAAATTTAATGACAAACCTGCATTTAGTTTTTCTTTCACTTCTATTTTGTTGTAAAGTTTGTAAATGGGAATTTAATATAAATTTATCAGAGGGATGTGCAGTCAACATCAAAAATCCGTCACTGTCTTCTGTAAAATTAACTTCAACAACACCTAAAAATGTTTTAATCAATCAATATTTTAAAAAATAACTAATTTCAAAAAATGCTACAATTTAAAATTACCTTTAAAATCTGGGACTAATGGTTTCAACTGATCAGGAATGGAAGTATAAAAATTTAATTCTTGTAAATTGAGATATTTACATATTGTTGTATCATCAAGTTGTAATATGGAAGACTGTCCACCAACCTAAAAAATATTTGAATGTATATCATTAATTTTACAAGAACTTAAACTAGCAGTATCCACCAGAAAAATTGAAACTATATATTTAAAAATATTTTTTATAATATTCATTTATTCCTGAATTGGATGGAAGAGATTATTCCTTGTGCAATTCAATATTTAAAAACAAAATTTATTTTATACATACACCTTAAATAAATAAAAAAAAAATATCAATTATAATAATTATCATATTTTACCTAATTTGTGATCATTAGTTAACAACTGCATATAATTTTATACATACACCTTAAATAAATAAAAAAAAATAACAATTATAATAATTATCATATTTTACCTAATTTGTGATCATTAGTTAACAACTGCATATAGAATATTACTAACTAATGATATGCAAATTGTTCACAACTAGAACTAAGCCAAGTTTTGAAATAACACTCGATTCAGTTTAAATTTCAAAATAAAACTTGACTTGAAAATTTTAAATTACAATAAAATTAATATAAATCAGTACTTTTTATAATCAAATACAAGTGGTTTCAGACCTAAAACAGGTATGCATTCAAAAATTTGAATCCATCATAATAATTCAGAACACATTTTCTCATAGGAAAATCTATTAATGGAAGTTAGGTTTCCATTTATATAAAAATTTTAATTTTGTATAAAATTCAAAATATTCAATAAATTTTTAAAAAGTAATAGACAATACTGTTCAATAAGTGCTGTTTATTCTTTAAAATGAGGAAAATGTATATCTCATATCTACCACACTTCATATAAAAAATAAATTAAATAAAGTAAAGCAAAAACAAAAATGGTGTATGTATGTATGTATGTATGTATGTATGTATGTATGTATGTATGTAACTTTTTATTTAAAATCTAAAAAAGATATTTAGGATTATGATATAGTCTCTAATAAAAATAAACAATTAATTTTTTTAACATTAACTCACAATCGTCATCTAATTTCTATATAATGGAGTCCATTCCAGTCAACAATTTAAATAACTTCTCATATCTATGATAGAGTCAGCAAGACTCCTTTACAATAGAGGGATTGATGTATAACCTGGACACACTAAGAAAATTTTTAAGGCATGGAATTCAAATTCAGTTGTGAGATCTCTATACCCAGAATTAAATAAATTACATTAATGATGCAATCTAACAATCGGACAGCCGTGTCTTTCAACTGACTGTAACAAAAGTGCCATACTACTAGGGTGATATTAAGCTGTAAGTTATAGTTCCAGTTACATAGTTCTTATATCATAACACAGTTATGCTGGCTCTGGCAGCAAATTCATTTTACTTTCTGATTCTGCCTCATAACAATAATAAATACAGGTTATAGCCCATTTAATATACACTTGCTTAACATATTTTCATAATAATATGATTAATTTTACTATCTACTTCCCCTGTAATAGTGTTATCCTACCATAATGAACTGAAAATGAAATCTAATGTAAAATTTCATTTCAAACTTACAATATAACATAATCTGGAATGCCTAATATCATACTGCACAGTAATTTTTATATTTCTTTATAATAAAAAATTCATTTTTTAATACAGGAAACAAAAAATAGAGATATCATTTCTTCAATTCTAAGACAGATGTTTTTCATTTTTTTGAATCAAGATTTCAAAGAAGAAATCCTAAATTTAAAACAAACTTTTCATTATTTAATTTGAAGAGACAAATCATTATTATTTTTATGGGATTTTTCTAATAGCAATCATTACAAAATATTCAAATAACAAAACAAAAGACAAAAAAATGAAATCAAAATAAACTATGCAAAAGAAATTTCATCTAATTAATATGAGAAATAAATCCAGCATACAATGTTTGCTGAAAGTGCAAATCTTGTGGTCAGATAAGTACCTAATAATCATTGATATTTGCTTATTTATTAGAACTATTGAAGATCAAGCAAACTTGGAAATATCAGAAAATATTATGTCTACATTATATAGCATGGCTGCCCAACCAGTCGATCGCGAGCTACCAGTCGATCCTGACAAGCTTTTTAGTCAAGCCTCCGATTATCTTCCGATCAACTCGCTTGTTAAATGTTCACTTTACAATACGTAGTAAAGGTGGTCTGTGTTCTTGTTGAAACAAGAAAAGTGAGGTTATCACTACATGTTTTCGTTCTTTGTGTCTTTTATCATTTAGTTAATAATTGCAGATCAGATCAATGGGTAGATTGTAATATATCAAAAACAATAAATGAAGATTATTTTGATGAGTAAGTAAAAGTTTGTTGGACAAATACATTTACAGATTCAAATGTTTTTCCTCTCTTTATTATACTACTTAGGTCTGGACAACAATATATCATTGTTGGTACTAAAAGGGTTAAATTTATTAAAAAATAAACTTCTTCAATTATTTAAATTGTTTTTTCTTTTTTAGCCATAATTATGAGCATAGAAAATAAAATTAAAATCTGTCATTACCATGATGAATGGGAATATGATTTCTTTTTTCCATGGTTAATGGCAAATGCTCTTGTCTAATATGTAATTCAGTTGTTGCTATTCTAAAATAAGGGGAAATATCGAAGTCATTTTCGAACAATGCTCTCCAATTATGAAAATGTATCGAAAGACATTTTCGAACAGTACTCTCCAATTATGAAAATGAATATCTGAAATACGCAGAGGAAAAATTATAGATTTAAAATCGAATTTACATTCTCAACAAAATATGTTCGTAAATTTTTAAGATATTCTCTTTCCTCATATAATCCAAATTTTGAATCTATTGCAAAATCTACAGAATGCCAAATATCGCATTAAATTTTTGTTTATATACCCATGTATTAGTAGTTATTTTCATATTTTCTTGTTATGAAGAACTGATTTATTTTATTTAATAAATTTTGAATTTATATAGATGACATTGCTATTTTTGTACTTTTATTCTCTGGATATCGGTAGATCGCTATATCATTCCGGTGAAAAAAATAGCTCACAGTCATAAAAAGGTTGGGCAGCCCTGTTATATAGGATTCTCATGGTCATCCACCAATATATATTTTTTAGATAACAGTGAATAATATCTATAATATTATATAAAATTAAAATATGAAGTAATGCATTATTTACACATCATTTCAATATTTAATAATAGAAATTCTATATTGCATATTATTTATAAAGTGCATGCTTATTATTTGGGAAAATTTGATTGGATTAATTTCTTTAAACAAATGATTATTTTAAAATATGTCAATCACAATTTAAAATAGTATTTTATAATATATAGAAATTTAAACATTACTACAAAAAGTTCATTGTAAATCTATCAGATGAATAGCATATTAGAACTGCTAACAAAATGTTGAAAGACATCTAATATAGAACAATAATTTTTATTTCAGAACTTGAAATATAAAGCACTTCTTATTTTGGAGCTGTTGATGTTTTAAATAAAATTTGTCTTATAATTGGACTTTCACAGTATTTTTATTCTAAATTTATAATGTAATTTGGAAAATTTTTATCTCTATACTTCTAGTGATCACAAATAGCAAAAACAAGAGAAAATTATACGAGTAAATTGATAAATACAAGGTGTGTTAGAATCAAAAAAATACAGTATTATATTTGTTAATTATAACCAAAGTAGAATATAAAATAATAATAATTCTTATTGCAATGTAAGACTTTCATGAACAATAGTTATTTTATATTAATTCAAATTTTATGAAACTTCTAAACCAGTGCTTCTCAAACTATGGGTCGCAACCCCATTTGGGGTTGTGAAACAATAAGCTGGGGTTGCAAAAATTAAATTCAAACATTTGAATTTCAGTTTAAATGTAATTTCACATATGCCCAATATTTAATGTATGACAACATATGTATGCTGTGGTTGGTTGATTGTGTTCATCTTAACAAGTGTGTAAATGACTTAATGTAGTTGGTTGATTGTGTTCATCTTAATAAGTGTATAAATGATTTATATACTTGTCTAACGTCCAATATTTAACGTATGACAACATATGTATTTTCAATGTAGTTCGATTGTGTTCATCTTAATAAGTGTGTGAACGATTTATGTACCTGTATGCTTTATTTCATATTTAATATCTGGAGTCCCGAAAAATCTCGTAATGAAAAATGGGGTCATGAATAAAAAAGTTTGAGAAGTACTGTTCTAAACAAATGACTGTATCATTAAAATATCTTGCATAAATAATGCAATTATTCACTCAGAAGTTTTATAAAATTTAAATTAATAAAAAAGTAACTGTTTTTCAATGCTATATACCTAAATAATAATTATTAATTATTTTGTATTTTACTTTGATAATTAACAAATACAAACAGTACTGTTTTTCTTTTATTCTAACACACTATCAATTTACTAATTACTCTTGTAATTTTTCTAGAACTTACACTAATAAATTGGAGAAAAAATATAAATTTGTTAGACTCAAAACACTTATAAAAGTGTTAATAAATGCTTTATTGAAACTATAATAAAGCAACAATAAATTAATCGACAAAACTGGTTTAATCCAACTCAAATATCAACAATCAATTATTCACAAAAAAGAGAACCTTAAATACTACTTAAATTCTACTACCTCCACCTCCAATACAAACTTCAAACAATCGTTGATCTTTACAAGAAACTCAAATGTTACTTTCGCCAATTTTACGTCAAGACAACACCTTTCATTATCAGACAACACCTCATTGGTTGCCGTTTTTCATAGGCTTTTATACTAGGTGACCTACAGTCCCGTGCTGCTTCATTTACTTACTTATATGTAACAAGTTCAAAGTTATTAGCTTACAGAGTAATTCATTTTGTGTCATTTTACAATTCATTTATATATCGAACAAAACATCGATACGGACCATTCTTATTTTCACATATCGGATCAGTGGTAAATTTAGTTAACTTAGATGATGACGTCATTACCCGGGACAGCTCTTCTGGAGGACAGTTCCGATTCCGTATCATGTGATTGCTAACGACGGAGACCAAGAACGTGGGAAGTAAGTTAACTTTTAAACTAAAATACGTTAGAATATAAAAAAATAATGCTAAATAATAGAGTGCATAATAAAATAAAAATAGAACAGGTCAAAGTTAACTTCCTCACACATTTATTTAAAGCAAATAAAAAAAACATTTAGTTATATTTTCTAAATTACCTGATGAATAAATGGTTCCAACTGAAATTCTTCAAAACTGTTTCCATCAGCTGCCATCAGATTATATACATTGCAAACACAAGTGAAATATACACTCTATAGAAAGCCAAATTTTGTTCAATATTTTTTAAATGCTGGAATAAAAATATTTAAATTAAACAATCAAAAAATATTTCAATTATCTAATAAAGAAATATCTATAGAACTTCACAATATTATTTAACTATATTTAAGAATTAACAAGTTAGTAAAGATTGGCATAAATGTGGAATAAGTCATATGAATTGATCATATGATTCTTTCCATACTTAATCATACAACTTGCTGAAATTTGAAAATGATCAATATCGGATTATCAAAACAATGTTAATGATGATTAGATCATCATCACATTATTAATAATGACACAATTGCAATTTTCAGCAAATTTGATTCTGTGATAGATCCCAACATATATGTGAATATAATAAAAATAATAATAATAATAATAATAATAATAATAATAATACTTGAATGAGATATTGTTTGCCTATAAACATCTTTTCTGTTTATTAATATTGATCACATCATTCATATTAACATTCTTGGTTCTCTGATGAATTTTAACAAATGTATGTGAATTTCTGTACATATCAGCAGTTTACAATAGTTTCTTTGAATATTCTAGATATATTTCATTATTAAATTTAAAAGATATCTCTTTTATCATATGAATAATTATACAAACATAAAAGTCTTATTTTTCTGATTTCTTACAAAAATCATTATCTACACACACAATTTCATCATAATCAAGTATTTGCAGAACACAAAATTTCAGGAGAAAATAAAACTGTATTGTCCCCTTTCTAACCTGTAAAGCCATTTACCAATGGATATAGTTTCATCAAATGACTTTAAGAGAAATTTGTAGGTAGTGAATGAATAGTTTGCCAATCAGTTCAACTACACAAATTCTTATCCATTCATCTTAACTGATAGCTTATATATGTAAACAAAATATCAAAATACATTTATCTTCAAATTTTTCTAAGACATTTTCTATTAGTCAAAATGTAATCACCTGTCAAAACATTAGGCAGTTCTATTGATGAAAACATTTGCAATGAATATGTTAACAATTATTTCTTGGAATAACAAACAGCAAGCAGGCAAGTTTTAATCATCTGTTAGATTAACAGTAATAAAATCACAAAAAAATAATAATAGACAGAAGGATTATAGAAAAAAGTTCCTGAAGATGATTTCAAGTGCTGAGAGGGTACAATTTTAATAACTGAAAAGCCCAGAAGAAATATTACCAAATAAAAGAGATCAATTTACAGGTAAACATTTACAAAAAGACCAGGAGTCAATGATGACATTTCTAAGATATACAATTTTATAGATTGTTATAATAATGACTATTTATTAAAGGGCTAAAGATTCACCCCCATAACACACAGCATGCTGGTGCATGATTAAACATGAAATCAGTAGTTTTGTTACATTAAAGATTCATATAAAAAGGTATGTATATCTCAAAAACAGTACTGATTTGACTTCTGGTCTTTTTATAAGCTTTGATCTATAAATTGACCTCTTTCATTTAATATTATTTTTGCTGGGCTTTACAATCATCACAATTATATTCTTCTTGACCTATACAATCATTTTCCAATACTGTAGATAGTATGTTTAATGACATTAAGTTTAAAATGATAAATGAGTAGCTGATTTTCAATCATTCTGAGTAGATATTCCATTCAGTCTGAATGGTCAATATAACTCTTTAGATGAAATATGTTGATTCTAAGATATGTCCCCATTAATAAAGATATCAATCTATAGTTATATGTCAAACTCACAAACACAATATATTGTTCTTCAAATAACAGCAAACTAGAAACAAAGTTTTTATATTTGCATACTGATGAAAACTCTAGATAAATTGTTAGTATAGCTATCAAAAATCAAGAATTAACCCTTAAAAAGTTATTTAAATATAAACTATAAAGCATGGCTGAAGCTTCAGCATGACATTAACTAACAAATATGGCATAAGCCATGTTTATTGCATTTTTATTTGTATTTACATATTTCCTTGCTTTATTGCTTATTTTATTGCTGGAATATCCAACATAATGTAATTATTTTCTTTTAATTAAGTCTTTTATCTCTGTTTTAATTAAATCTAGTTATCTACGTTGCTTCTCATATTTTTCCACTAGTGATTTGCTATATTCCTTAAGGAAGAAACATTAACTTTTTTCTTATGCTTTCTTTCCTCTTCTTTTATTTCTTAATCTTTCAAGGCTAATAAATTCATGTACAGTCTTTCCATTAAATGAAATTTCTAAATAGTTTAACCATCATATTGGAAATAAAATATTTATACTTACTAATAAAAACTATGAAAATAGTTATTGAAAATTATGAATTAGCCATAAAAATGACAATTTAAATAGAAATTGCAAATCACATGATAAAAGCTGATTAAGTTAAGTTAATTGGCAAATATGACAAACAAATTAAGGCAGAAACAGAAAACAATTTAATTCAAGGCATTAAGTTATAATTTAAATATTATTTTACTCTTCTTGGAATATTTTTTATCACAGAATTAAATATATAACATTAATAATTAAAATAAATAATTTAATTATTATTCTAATTTTAAATGAATAGAATTGCTGAAGACTATTGTGCCATTTATATAAAAAAAAAATCGTTTAGTTTAATTT
>AYEL01082412.1:0-26207 GCA_000484575.1 Olivierus martensii
AATAAATGCAAACATTTTTATGAGGAATCTGCATTGAAATTACTTCAGCAGGATATTCAAAATTACTTTACATCTGATAATTAAATACAATATTCTAAATTATTCTAATTTATTTTGTTTAATAAATGCATGTTTTGTCCATCTTATTTTTCATTTATCGATTACGTACAGTAGACTTTTAATACATTAATATACTGTATATATATTTTTAAACATTAAAAAAATTCATTCGTATATTTTTTCCCAAAACTTTTTCAAATCATTTAAGTTGGAGTTTTACAAATCGTGGGCCACCATTGCCACTGTCAGGGGGCCGCAAAAAGGCGATACGGACAAAATATCATTTAACTGCTATACTAAAGAGAAAATTCAGATGTCTATATAACGAAGTTTCTATATATCGAAATTTTTCTAAGATACCTTCAATTTCGATATATGGAGGTTAGACTGTATAAATAAAGTATAATACTATTGAAATAATATGTTACTTTGCTAAACTACTATTTCAAAAATGATTCAGAGAAGAATTGAAGAAAAGTTACAACAGGAAAACCTGTGCTGGTGGCCACCTGAGTTAAGTGGTCAACCTGTAAGTCATAGCCACCTTAATATCTGCCCAAACATATTGTAGGATTTTTAAACTGTGTAAAATGGTAATCTGTGTTCCATAGCCATGGCCAGTGATATTTAATTTCGGCACCTTGTGTGCAACATCTACTAGGTGGCCAGCAAATCATGTTTTGATCAGAAATGCCAGATGGGCTCTAGATCTTCTAACAGCTGAGCATTCTAAAGTGAAAAGATCCCAAAAACAGACATTAATTAGTAATTTTTTTTCTTAGATTTAATTAACAATATGAAACTGTGTCATAAATTTTGTATTTTAAACTTTGATGTTTAATAAAGAAATTTGTAGCTAACTGTGTCTGATGGCCAACCTAGCACAGATTGTGGCCACCAACCTGTGCTTGGTGGCCACAATCTCAGCCACCGAAAGCTGGCCACCTAGCACAGGTTTTCCTTATAAATGATATTTCACTTTCATCAAATATCAAAATTCATATTTCATCAACATATATTATCAATTCAATCTATAATTGATATAGGAGAAAATAGTTGTTGCAGAAATAAAAATGTATTGGAATTAATGATGGGAATTGTTAAAGAAATTTGATGATAACATTAAGAATTTAAGATGAATTAGATCAGTGGTTCTTAACCACTGTGCCATGATACACTAGTGTGCTGCCAAATCTTTGACGGTGTGCCAAGAAAAATTAAGAATGAATTGTATGTATAAGAACTGTATGAGTCATATATATTAATAGTGAAATGTATTTGGCTAAATATCCCTTTTGCAGTCGAACTACTGTAACGATTCCTATAAATAAGGTAGTGTTAGAAAAATCTAACCCTCAAATTTCTGCGATAGGCAAAATTATTCATCATTATTCATAATTTAAAAATTAAGGAATAAAAATTAAATTAAAATTATAGTTTCTCTAAAATCACAAAATCCGCAGGTGGCACTATAACTTAATAAGAGGTGCCATTTAATGATTATTTGTACATGTATGTATAACAAAATCGCAGGTTGGCCTATAACTTAATAAGGACTAGAGAGCCTATAAGCAGAGTGGCCATAGAGGTAATAATTTTTTATTGGACACTTACAGTCACGTGACTTAAGACCTAAGCCTGTCATTTCGTTAGGTTAGTTAGGCCGAACTATCCTCATGGAATATTTTTATTTGGCGGCGGCCACTTATAGAGCCACCATCATCACAGGCTGACCAACACCCATGATGGTGTCAGCCGGAAGATTGAAGGATGGGTTTCAATAGTCCGGACCCAGATCTCTCCTAAAAATTGGAGGAGTTGGACCCCGGATCCTCCAGAATGGTAAGCCACAGCTTTACTATGCAGCCATCCAGCTGACCTGTCATTCTGTCAGTCCACGGGTCCCACAGTTTCTTCTGTGAAGTGTTTGTTATCCGAACATGTGTTCATTAACCGAACATAAAAATCTTTCAAAAAAATATTCGTTAACCGATCACCCACTGTAATACTTTTTACTATTGTTTTCTACATTTTTTTTCCTTAATTATTATTATTTATTTTTAATCTAATTTAGAATAATTCCTCAAAAAATAAAACTAAATCAACATACAGGAGAGGTCCACAATTTACATTGGTGTTATGTTCAAAATTTTCATTTGTTGTTTGAATCAGTTATAATTCAGGACAATTTTCTATAGGTGCAATGTTATAAAAGGAGATTAGGTTCCTGAACCATCAAAAGTCAGATTTTTCAACATATTTTTAAAAAGTAGTATAGTACAATAATGCTGAATAAATGCTGTTTATTCCTTAAAATGAGGAAAATGTGGATCTTGTCCTACCAACAATTTATGTAAATAAAGAAAAATCCATGTAAAAATAAAGATGGAATGTATTTGTGTTTCTAAGTTTATATTATATTAAAGCAGTCATTTAATCCTGGACCCTTAAAAAATTTGTAGGTATGAGACCCAGTATTAAATATGACTACTACATGGTGGAAACATGGTACACTTCCATTCTGTTTGGATACTTGGACATCTAATTGATGCCAACACTATTAAAAAATTATTAATGGTGGCCAATATGCATGTGTATTTTCATTGTAAATAATAAGTTATATGTACGAATCATTATAACTTGGATTGTCATAAGTCAGAGATCTTCCATATATTATTGATTTTGTCTTTATGATGTATATTTTTGAATTACATTCTATTAATGCAAAATCACTAAACAATTTTAAATGCTATGATGATATCTAAAATAATCATTAAATTATATATTGCAAAAAAATATTTTAAACCAAATTAAAATAGATAAAGATATATTAACTATTGATTTTATATATACAACTATGCATGTAATTTTAATTTGTATTTCTTGTTTCTTTTATGAATTATTAATAAATAGTTTAAATTTTATACAATACCAATCAATTTTTGTTATATGTATTATTTATGAAAAAATTATAAAAAAAGTGTCTTCAAAAATTAGAATATAATATATAGTAATTCTATAAGCACAGAAAAAAAAATCCATTTTTTAGCATATTATACATTAATATAAAATAATACGTATAAAAGATAATTTTAATAATAAGGAAATATTGTTAATAAATAATTTTTCAAATTGTTAGAAATTAAAATTGAAACTATCAAGATATGTGTTGAATATTTCATCATTATAAATATTTAATTTTCTATGAAACAGTATTATCGTTAAACAGGATTTCAATCATTCTTTGCAAGATGAAAATTTTAAATTCAAGTAATTAAAATATTAATAGTACTTTTAACAGAAAAACTGGTGAAAAACCAAAATCCAATGTGTATTCATCCAACAAATCATTCAATACTTTGATGAACCAGTAATTCTGTTAATTATTTTTTAATTCTAGAAATATTGAATGTGTCCATATATACAGTACGTGTCTTATTAAATTAAAAAAAAACTACAAATCATACTTTTGACATTATGTGTTTTATTGATATAATTTCTGTAGATAGAAATGATGATTCATTGAAAGCCTCGAGATACAATTTATAGTTTATTATCCAAAATAATTTTTTCCATTATGAATTTTGAAATTACAGAATCTATATGCATAATCTATTAAAATCTTGTAATATAATCTAAAAGGAATATAAAGAGATGGCATTACAATGAAAATCGATAAGATGTGCAGCAGTTCAAGTACAGTGCATTGATCTTAGGTTATATTCAATTTCGAACAATCTGAAAATCATTTATTTTTGTCAGAAAAAATCAAAAAATATTTAACAATTTATTTATATAACAGTTTTAATTATTATATATTATATAAATTAAATCTTGAGTAAAAAAAACCACGACAACCACCTTTAACGTTTCCTAGAAGTCTTCAGCTGTAGAAATCAAGATGGCGATCTTATTCTAAAGGCCAGAACAGCGACGGAAAAAAATAATAAATATTAAATTGTTTTCAAAATTAGTGTTTTGGAATGACAAATTTTGCAAATAAATTAAAATGAAAATTATTATTTTGAAATTTTGTTTGATTTAAAATTAATTTAGTTATTGATGTAAGAACTCTCAAAACAGTTTTTCAATTGTGAAGGCTATTGAAAAGAAAAAGTAATGTATTTAATTAATTTTTCAATAAAAAAATGGTTGATTATTTTGAAGATTGTTTTTGATATAGTGCCTCTTGCATTTGTCTACAAAATGAAGAAAAAGAGGAAAGAAAATGATTCATAAGATTTTATTTATGATAATTTGAATCCAGATTATTTTTAATTAAAAAAAAAAAAAGCTAATCCTTAATAGTAGCCGGCTAATTGACCCCTGAACTGAAATGCAATAGCTTTCTATTAAAAAGGTCCAGAATTAGGTTAGTTTCAGTTCAGCTACCATATCATATATGGAATTTATTGTACTGTATTTGGAGACAGCCATTTTTAGAGCTCATCACAGTTTGGTCAACACCCATGGAGAAGTAAATCGGAAGGTTAAAGATAGGATTCAATTAGGGTGACCAACTTCTTATAGGACCAACTCAACACCCATTCAGGACATTATGTTTTCATATTCCCTCTCAGTCGTATCCAATAATAAATTATTTTGTATATATTGTTCAGTATCACTGTTTTTGTTCCTCATTATAAGAAGTTGGCGTATCACGCAGGAAGATTCGAGTCTGGCATCTTATGAAAAGTGTTTTCGGGATTTCGGGCCCAGTCCAGCTATCCCAATCTTTCACCATTTTGTACCCTCCAAAGATGTGAGTGCAGTCCGTAGTTAGACCTGGCCCAGTTATAATAGCACTTTAATAGCAAAATGGAAAAATCCAGTTGTATTTTTCCATTTGCTATTAAAATGACACAAATATTGCTGCTAGTATTGCAATCATTATCATTTTCATTATTTGAACTGCAAAACGTAATCACAACTAACATAATTTAATATTTAAAAGTAATGAAACCAGGACATTAGATGTGTTGGGAAGTGTTTCCCAGGACGCGGGTCTTATGCCCGGTTTTACAATGTTCCTATTAGCTTTATTTTAATTAATTAACGAAAAAACAAAAAGTGTCAAATGAGGAAGAACTTTCCTTATCACAAACATAAATTATTTACTTGAATATTTTAGATTTTAATGAATGATTTATGAATACAAATCGGTATTAGCAATAAAAAATGACTATAATTAATGCAATACAATAGTAATAATACATGTTACAAAATAAAAGTACGGATATATTTTTTATTGACTGTCCTGTTTCACATATCTTCATTATTTAGGTGTTAAGATGATCTCGTTTAACGCTGTTTCATTTAGCGCTTAGTTTTTCTGGAACGTATCCCCCGCATTAAACGGGGTCTTACTGTATTGCAAAACAGCTAACTAATGGTTGAAGTTAACAGGAACTTTAAATGGGACATTGTAAAACTTGGTTTTAAATTTTTCGATTCATTCAATTTCATTCAGTATTGAAATATTAATTTGTTTTGGAATACTATTCTACCATATTATTTCGACATTGATCTGTAAATTTCTGGTAATCTTATTACCATAATTTTAATTCTGGCATATCTTTTGAATTCCTGTATAAATCTACATTATAAATTTTATTTTAACGTCTTTAAATGAAACCATAAATGGTTAGGAAATGAACAATTTTGCTTATTATAAAATAAATCGGCGACAAAATAGCTCGGGTATAGTCCGACCACCGAGAGAAGAGACTTGGCCACGCCTACGTCACGTGGTATCCGACGGAAATGAATAATTTTGCTTATTATAAAATAAATCGGCGACAAAATAGCTCGGGTAGTATCATCAAAATCAGCTGCCATTGATGACAATGATTGATTATTGACACGAATTTCATCTCTTCGGGGAGGCGTGGCCAAGTCTCTTATCTCGGTGGTCGGACTATAGTATCATCAAAATCAGCTGCCATTGATGACAATGATTGATTATTGACACGAATTTCAATTTTGGTTGGCCATTATTGTAAAATTTATGTTTCTTGACAATAAATTATATCCATTCTTCAGACATTGTCGTAATTGCATGTTCCGCATAATGTTGAAAATTATGCAGAATTGAAACAATTCAATATACTGTACTGTAAAATTCCAGAACAAAAAATCCTTCTTTGGCATGTGGCCAAATTCTCGAGGTCATAGGTGTTTGTTAACTCGTCGAGTCCAGGATAATCCTTCTTCGGCATGTGGCCAAATTCTCGAGGTCATAGGTGTTTGTTAACTCGTCGAGTCCAGGAGTCAAAGTGTCCGAGAACGACTGGTCCGGAAGTAAGGAAGAGATCGCAGCGCCACTAGCAAGATACGGACAAACGGGAAAGCAGGACCGCCATAGTACTCCCCCACTAGTTCCTAAGGCACTAGGAACGATTCACCATAGGGGAAACGGAAGGTTACTTTCCTGCCGGAACGGGTGGTAATCGAGGTAGCTGGAGGGTCTGCAGTTGGTGATGATGACTTCGATGGTAGTGAAGCATTTGTGCAGGGAGACGACTCCACATTTAAGGTGAATGCAGGTTTCAACCTATCGATGGTGACTCTTCTTTTATTTCCGTTGATGGCAATGTCGAAACATTTTTGATGGCGTGATAATACCTTAAAAGGACCAGAATAAGGTTGCTGCAAAGGTCGGCGGATGGTGTCGACGCAGAGAAAGACGTGCGTGCAGTTAAATAAGTCTTTGTGGATAAAAGTCGGATAGTTGCAGAGGGTTGAGGCTGGAACCGGACGGATGTGCTTAATTTTGTCTCTAAGTAGGTTAAGATAATGATGTTCGTCACGAATGATGTTGCTGGAAGATCGGAAGAATTCACCAGGGAGACGCAAGGGTGAACCGTAGACAAGTTCGGCGATGGAAGCTCCGATGTCTTCTTTTAGTGATGATCGGATGCCGAGGAGGATGGTCGGGAGAACTTCGACCCAGCGTTCGGTCTCGTGGGCACGAATTGCGGCCTTGAGTTGTCGATGAAATCTTTCTACCATGGCGTTTGCCTTAGGGTTGAAGGCCGTGGTACGTGTACGCTCTGATCCAAGGAATTTCGAGAGGGAGCAGAAAAGATCGCTCTCAAATTGACGTCCCTGGTCAGTAGTTATAACTTCGGGGACGCCGAATCGTGAAATCCAGCCGGAAAAAAATGCCTCGGCCACAGAGTCTGCAGACTGGTCGATGATCGGGATGGCTTCGGGCCAGCGGGTAAACCGGTCAATACAAGTTAGACAGTATTTGAAGTTTTTTGACGGAGGCAAGGGTCCAACGATGTCGAGATGGACGTGCATAAAACGTTCACTTACCAGAGGATATTGGCCAAGAGGAGAGCGTGTATGTCGTTGAATCTTGCTTCTCTGGCAAGGGATGCAGGACTTGCACCACAAGGCACAGTCTTTGTTGATGGAGGG
The DNA here is from genome assembly GCA_000484575.1 of Olivierus martensii. Classification (NCBI taxonomy): domain Eukaryota; kingdom Metazoa; phylum Arthropoda; class Arachnida; order Scorpiones; family Buthidae; genus Olivierus; species Olivierus martensii. Next base: position 7,486 of record AYEL01082412.1, read on the forward strand.
CCATACGAAACGTTGACGTAACATATCTGTGGTCGCCCGTTTCCCTGGGTGAGACAAGTTGTGGAATTCATCGAAAATTTGTTTCCGAAAGGGTTGCGGAACGAAAGGCCTGATCGTGCCAGTAGAGATGTCGCAATACAGTTTCGGTCCGTCGGGCGGTAGTAAGATGTGCTTTAACTGAAGATTACAATTTAACTGAGTATGGTTTTCTATATTGAGTAAAGCTTACAGATCATCGTCAGAGGCCTGGGCTTCCGCAAGCTTGAAGAAGTTGATTTGGGTGGGAGACTCGATAGCAGCGATCCTGGAAAGGGTATCAGCAACGACATTGTGTTCACCTTTAACGAAACGGATGTCAGTAGTGAACTGACCAATGTACTCCAGGTGGCGTTGTTGGCGTGGGGAACACTTATCCAATTTCTGGAGGAAGGCAAAAGTAAGAGGTTTGTGGTCAGTGAAGATGGGAAACACTCTACCTTCAAGATGATGTTGAAAATGACGGATGGCCGAGTATGCAGCGAGGAGTTCTCTGTCGTAAGTGCTATACTAGTTGGACAGTACTCTGAAAATTATTTAACATAAAAGCTTAAAGTGTAATAAAATTTATATTAAAAATTTACTTAATTTTTAATTGTATCTTATAAAAATTCTGTTTTCTGACATGTTCTAATTGTAGCTCTCCATCTGAAAAGTTTAAGAATTGAATCCTAAACATCACTTCTCCAGTTTCTCAGAAATTCATTCCCAGTCTACCAATCCTCTTCTTCCTTTTCAGCAAATATTAAATTCTAAATTTAATGCTTTGTTGAATTTTAATTTTAATAGTAAATTTAAAAATATTTTATTTATTGTATTAAAAATTTAAAAAAACTAACTTAAAATTAAATTTATTTTGTATTTTATAATTTTTGTAATCATAAAATATAAAACAAAATAATATAATTTAATGCTAAATTTTAACAATTGATTGATTTATATCATTCTTTTGTATAGCATATAAATCTTAATTAACTTTTTGATTCTAGATGATACTTGCACTAAATTTTATAGCCCTGATTCTAACAGTCCATTATTAAGAACAATTTGTAAAGGATTTGTTTGTCAATGTGCAGAGGGTACGTTATATTTTTCATATTTTATTAAATTTTATTATTATATCAAATACATATATTATGAAATATTAAGGCATTTAAACTATTTATTTTAAAAAATTTTTATATTAGGAGGTTGTCCACTGCAGAAACCATTTGCTGAGGTATCCAAATTACCAGCTCCTCCAAAACAAAGACAACATTTATTATTATTGGCTTGTGAAAAACATAATTATGGTAAATAATTAACAATTAGTTCAATCAAACAATTTAATTAATTTAATTAAACAATTGCTCTTGAATTTATTTATCTATCATTTATATTCATGTATAAACCAAAAAAATTTTTAGAGAGAAAAAGTTTTATAAAATGAAATTAATTAAAAATTAAAAATTTTTTTAAATCATTAGCTCAATCATATTGCATTCTTCTCATGCTGATTGCATAATCTATGATATTAATTTTTCTAAAGATTCTATTATTCTATTTTATTGATTCTATTCTTAAAAAAAAAACACACACACACACACACACACACACATATATATATACGTGTGGTTTTTTTTTTATATTTTTATTCCTTAATTTTTAAATTATGAATAATGACAAAAAATTTTGTTTATCACAGAAATTTGAAGGTTAGATTTTTCTAACACTACCTTATTTATAGGAATCGGTACAGTAGTTCGACTGCAAAAGAGATATCCAGCCAACTACGTTTCACTATTAATATATATGATTCATACAATTACATACATACAGTTTTTCATACAACTGTGAAATTAATATTTTCTAGTGTGGTCATAGATTCAGGTTATGTGGCAAACACAATTTTTTATTTAAGAATAATAATTCTTTAGGATATTAAAGACACATATATATAAATTAAAATATTAGTGCCCTCTCTTGCTATGATGCAGTTGCAAAATCTCTCAAACACTCTCCAAAGAAAATTTCTCCCATTCCTGGAGAAGAGTTTTCTTCAGATCATCAACACTGCTAAAGAGTCTTGTACACACCTTTAGCTCCAACTTTGACCATATCCTGTAATCTAGTGAATTCAGATCTGGAGATGCAGCAGGCCATTTTTTACTGGAAATGAAGTTGAACATGCTGGGTTAGCCATCTTTGAGAAACTTTGGCCTTATGTGATAGATCAGAGTCTTGTTGGAAGGACCATTTGATATGGTTGCAAAAAAAAACCAATGTTCAATGGCTTTACAATTGGTTCTAGAATTTCTCCCATGTAGTTCTTTGAGTTCACTTTCACTCCTTGTGATACAAAGTGTAACTTTGCCTTTTTGTGCCACATGATACTATCACTGAAGCTGGCTTCTGGATTTTGGTACTTTTGCAAAGTCGCGTTTTCGAACGAATGGAATAAAATTAATTCTAACTAAACCTAACGGTTAGCGACTCATAATAGCGACATTCGTTCTAAAGCGCGACTTTGCATCAGATGTGATTATGATGTAGTAATGATGTCAGAAAAATGTTGGAGTGTGTACTGTCATTACTATGCACAGTAATATCACTACTATGCACAGTAATGTCACAATATTTCCTATGTATGAAATAGTGATGAATGGGCTGATTAAGTTAGTGCGAAGCCAATTGGATATTTCTAGCGAGGCCCCTCAAAATATAGTTTATATGTATAAATAAATACACATTTTTAATTAATTCACATCTGGTCTCCCACAATTCTTACTTTATGTTTGAAAACAAATTTTATCTACAAACAAAAGGAGTACCTATATACAGTCCAATGGCTGGTGTATTAGCTGAGTTGGTAATCAAGAACAATGAATTACAAATTTTGAATCAACTTAATCCAGATTTATTATTTTATAAACGATATGTAGCCATATGATATTTGTTGTTAATGTTTTTGCCATATGGGGAAAACAGGATAGGACAAAAGATTTAGATGATTTGTTCACAGATGAAGCCTATGGGTTAGTGTTAAAACAAGACTAGAAACACAATAAGCAAGTACATTATTTAGACATTGTAATTAAGAAAAATGAATTATAACACCAGTGTATATCAAAAACCCACAGTAAATAGTATATTGATTCCAAATTGGTCTGATGACCCAATATCATATAAGAAAGCGGCATTTTATGTTTATCTTAGGTGTATGATTACACTGTAATATGGAAGAAGTTAAAAAAGAATGTAGCAAGATATATGAAGCAGGAATAAAGCATGGTTATATACAACAATTTATAAAGAAATTACAAAATAAAGTAATAAAAGAAAAAACAAACATGAACATAGGCAAACAGAACAGAATGAAAGGGATATCTTATTAAAGGAGCAAATAACTTCTGTTCCCTACCATTTAATGAAATATAGAACTGTTAAAAAGTATGCAAAGAAGACCATGAAGAACTTAGTAACTAAAAGAGAGCCAATAATTTTTGAATTATTAAGGAACAACAAAGATAGAAAGCAAGAAATATGCAAATCTGGAATGTACCAAATACCAATGGACTCCAATGACATCGAAGAAAAAGAATTTTACATAGATGTCATGGAAAGATGCTCAGAAGATAGAATTAAGAAGCACAAGTATGACATTAAGACCTGAAATATGAAAACGATAACTGCATTAGCTAAAAAATTCTATGAATCCAGTATAAACATTAGATGGGAAGAATCAAAAGTGGTAAGAAAAGTCAACAAAGATGAGAAAGACTTTTTATCTGAGACAACAGAGATTTTAAAAAGAGATAAATATTTAAGGATAATTAACAACAAACAACCTTAAAATGTATCTAATGCATGGAATTATGCTATAAATAGATTATAATATAATTGCCATATGCATACACTTAAAATAAATAAAAATGTTAAAACTCTTAAATACAGCACAACTAGCAAGTGTTCTAATAGTTTTTATTCTCGTAAAACGTTTTCGGACTATTTTTAGTCCCTCTTCAGTACACTCGAACTTTTATCGTCTATATTACATGGAATGTAAGATATTTTAAACAGAGTTCTCAAATGCTAAACATTCTACTATTCTTTCGAATTTTTATTGAAAGAATAGTAGAATGTTTAGTGTTTGAGAACTCTGTTTAAAATATCTTACATTCCATGTAATATAGACGATAAAAGTTCGAGTGTACTGAAGAGGGACTAAAAATAGTCCGAAAACGTTTTACGAGAATAAAAACTATTAGAACACTTGCTAGTAGTGCTGAATTTAAGAGTTTTAAGGTTTAAAGTTAGCAAGTTGAATTATGTCATAGATAAATAAAAATGATCATAATGATTACTATTATAGATCTAAAATAATATAATTTGATGATGATGATAATTTAATATAATTTGGTTAAAAGATTGCATGATTATTCAATGTAATTTTGAATTTAACATTATGTTTGTTTTTAAAATCGTTTTTCTGAAACTGATAATAATATTCAAACAGTCTTTTGAATATTTCTGTATGCTAACATATAATGGTGAGATAGCCGAAAGTACTTCACAGAATAAAATAAAAAAAATATCTATTGAATTTACTGCTATAAAGTGCTTGTTTTAAAGTTGTTCTTTAATGAACTTAAACAGTTTGGGTTTGTAAGTTACAGTAAAAAGCTGTTATGAAGGCAGTAATCGGTAAAGAAGTGTAAAGCAGAAGAAACTTTACTATTTCTGAAAGAATGCAAATTAAATGATGTGTTTCCAATGTCTATCTATAAAATCAAATTACCAGTTAGCTCGAAGAAAGTACTCAACAACATTAAGAGTTATATGTCTACGTATGGCCATAACAGAAGTGAAATGAAGGTTTTTTAAATTGAAATTAGAAATGGAAAACCTTAAAAATATTTTAACAAATGATCAAGTAGCAAATTACACACCAATATTAAAAAATATTGATAACTAGATAATGGATTTAGTTAAAAATGTAAGAATGAAACAAATTAATAAGCTAAGATGGATTTTTAGAAAACAACTAAAATGTAAAAGAAAGAAGAAAGTTAACTTGAATGAAGTAATGACCAATGTTGATAAGATAGACTTTCCAGTTTATGTTGAAAATGATTATAAACTAATTATTACGATTTGCTATATCTTCATCAGTTATCAGTAATAACAGTTGAATCTTTGATAATATTCCTGGTAAGAACAGAATTAATGATTGCTTGTTGTGATACCAAACCATTTTAAAAAATACTCACCCATTATTCTGCAAATTTCACTTATAACCCATTTCCTATTGCTAAGATTCTTCTGACCTGATATTTACATGTAAAAATGCAAGTTTCATCTACTTCAATCATAAATTCAAGATCAACTAATAATTTTCTATTATTCATTTAAATTGTGAAACTTTTTTGATATTTTCTGGCACCATTCACATGAAGTACACATATTTAATTCTAACTAAAAAAAGCTTCATCAACCATTGATTTATTTGACTACTTAGAAAATAATTTTAGAATATTAGTTAAGAATACATTGGAATTTGCTAAAATAGTGTTAATATAAAAAAAAAGTTTTCCCACATGCTCCAACGTAAAATTGATTCATTCACATTGAATTTCACATTATAAAATAAAATTAATTCATTCACATTGAATTTTTCCAAGAAAAATTTTTTTTTTTGTGGATCTACAAAAATTAATGTTCAAAGGCTGGAGTTTGAAAGTTCAGGTATAATAGTAAATCTAAACCATTATTCTTCATTTATTAGCCTTTTTGTGGACCTCCACAAGTGCAGGGCCTGATTGAGTGCAATCTGTCCAATCAGCTCATATCCAACCTGACATCCCCAAATGTCAGAATATGTGATATCATTGTGATGTAGTACTGTCGTTGTTTTGTGATGTAATTGTGACATAGCAACATTATTGCAAAAACTTTGGAGTGTGTGCTGCCATTGTGATATAGCAATGACATCAGAACAATTCTGATGTGTGAAGTAATGGTGGATGAAGTCACAAAATGTCATCAATGTGTGATGTCAAAACAGTCTGACGTATAATGTAATAATCAATGATGCCCCATAACATCACCAGTGTGTGATGTCACAGTAGTTCCAATATACAATATAACAATGGATGATTTTCAAGAATGTCACCAATGCTTGATGTCAATTATGAGATACAATAAATGATATGAAATGTCAGTGTGTGAAGTCAAAAGTTCTGATGTATGATGTCACTATAATGTCATCATCATACATCCAAAAGTTTGGATTTTTCCAGCTTTGCTTATAAGTAGAATATAATTTGTAACTATCAGAAAATTTCACAAACCAGAAACTAATATCTTCTAAAAATAATGTGCTAAAAATTCCCAGGCAATGCTGAGTACACTGGCTAGTATGATATAATTTGTGTGTGTCATAGTGTATAATTATATCCTATATTTCCTGCAAAGTAAATAGGTTATACCCAATCTTATCAGAGGGGGCAAGAGGAATGGCTGCCCCAAGCTTCTTGATTTTAGAAGTTTTTTTTATCACTGTATATTTGTCAATTTTGTCATTTTAAATAAGTAAGCTTCTGTGAAATAAATAAATGTTGTAATTGAATAAATATTAAATATCATTGTTTTTATTTTCTTGTCCACAGTTTTATTTTAAATTTTGAAAGACTTCAAAAATATTAGTTATCCCAGACCTTGCATTTTCTCTGAAAGGCACTATAAATGCAAAAATATTTTTTCCTTCTGTATAACTATGTAAGTTAAGATTTACTCTTAACTTAACTAAATGTTGATGTCTCAGTAATTTTGTTAATTGTTTATGCAAGTTATTGAATATAGTAACGAATTTTAAAATATTACTTAAAATTCAATTCAATTTAGCTATTAAGTTACTTTAATATTTAAAATTAAGATAAATGCATTAAGTATAATTAATTTTAATTTGTTTAATATTTAAACAAATTAAAATTAATATTTTTAATATTTTCATAAAAGTGATATTTGATTTGAATTATTAGAGAGCAATGACTGTTATGGGAATACCAGAAAATGATCAACAAAATGTCCTGCAAGTTGTTGCTGGAATATTACATATGGGAAATATTTCTTTTGAAGAAGAAAATAACTTTGCTATTGTAAAAGATGACCAATGTAAATAAAATATAAATAATAATAAAATTAATTTGTTATTCAATATTTTAACAAAATATATTATAGTTTTAGAATTTCCAGCATATTTATTTGGAATTACTACTGATTTGATTAAATGTAAATTAACTAGCAGAATAATGGATAGTAAATGGGGTGGCCATACAGAAACTATTCAAATGCAATTAAATGTGGAGCAGGCCATGTATACTCGGGATGCTTGGGCTAAAGGATTGTATTCTCGTCTCTTTGATTATATTGTTCAGGTAAGGATTATGCAAAAATAATATTTATTAGATTTTTTTAAGATAGTCTTGTAAATTTTTATTATTTTATAAATTACCTATATTATATTAATCTACTATTTGATAATTTTTGTTAATGAATATTAATTAACAAAAATTATCAAATAGTAGATATTATATTTTAAAATATTGTTATGAATATTAATATAAGGTGAAAAAGAAAAATTATTCATACAATTATAGAAATAATCCAAATCATGTGTTTTTGTTTTTGTGCTGTTAACTAACTTGAAAATGAATTACTGAGATTCAAGAAGTGAGGATTTTCTATTTTTCTGAACTTTTTATAGCAAAATTGAATCAGGATACTTTAAAAACATTGAAAATCAGCACAAAAAGCAGGGAAAATACAAAAAATAAAATAAAATAGTCTTCAGCTTTGATCTTTTTAAGACTTATTTTCAGATATTCCTTTTGAAAGATTACAAATACAAAAATATTTTTAAAAACAGTCTTTTAGAAATTTATTGTTTTATTCTAATGTGTTCTTCTGATTCGAAAATTTTACAGTTAGAATGCTACTTGAAAATGGTCAACAGACCAAACACCGTGAAATTATTGAGTTAATAGATTGACAAAACGATTTTATTTGATTTCTTATGCAATGACGTTTATTCTGGTTAACAGTTAATCAAATCTATTTTTGTAAGAAATATAACACTGTAATGACTATCTTAGTTTACTATATGAATTATTTCTTTTCTAGAAATTACATAAACTTTATTGCTGAGATATGGAACAGATTTGATATTTTTTTGTATACATTTTATTTATCGATAAAATTTTTGGCATTATAGCTATTAGTTGGAGTGCCGCATTAAGTAGTTCCGAGGGCCGCGGTTTGCCCATCCCTGGTTTAGAATGTCAAAGAATTCATTTGACGAATTGCTATACGTGATACGTTCTGATATCATATACACAAGTACAAATATTAGAAATAATATACAAATAATGAAGCCTAAACAAATGAAAAAACTATTAAAGCGGTGGTTAAAGTGAGCGCTCCCATGTGTTTGTATTGTTCTATTCTGAAGAGCGGCTATCGCGCTGCCTTGAAAATAGAGCATGTTGTAGTTTTAAAACCGCCGCGGTTTTTCGGCCGTCCATCCGCTCGCTCCCATTGAAATCTATGTGATACTTAAAAGCGGCTAAATTCCCGCCCGATTAAGCGGTCAAAAAACCCGCTTAACTATCCCTGCTTAACCATCCAATTGGCTTACTTTCCGAAGAAAAGTAGCCTTGTAAGATTATCATATTCCAATATGAATAAAAGCGACTAAATCCCCGACGGTTAAGCGGGTTTTTTACCCGCTTAACTGTCCCTGCTTAACCGTCCAATTGGCTTACTTTCCGAAGAAAAGTAGCCTTGTAAGATTATCATATTCCAATATGATAATCTTACAAGGCCTACTTTTCTTGCTAATCTTACAGTGTCATATTTCTTACAGAAATTGATAATCTTACAAGGCCTACTTTGTGTGCCTTTAATATCTCTAAAATTAATTTCCAGATTTTTATGAAATTCGGTAAGAATATTTAGATATTAAAGATATTCTTGCTTCCATATTTTTTATCACATATCAATCATTTAAAATTGGCGAAAGTTCGGAAGGTTACTTTCTATTTTTTACTGTACAATATATAAGAGATTTTCATATAATTCAGAGGAAATATCATGCCTTGGAAAATAGTTTTGATAATATATTCTTCATTTCCTTATCTTTAATTATTCTAAAAAGCGAACATACGTTGAAAATTAGGCGATTAGTTATTTTCAGAACTGCTTATTTTCTAAAGAAATAATTGTCTGATCTATATATGAATATATCATTCCAAATAAATACTTTTTGCAATTGAAATAGTTTGAGAATATTTTTTGCGGACATTACTAATAGATAAAAACAAGACTAAAATATAATTAACATATACTTTATATTAAATAATGTACTTACCTAAAACTGCGTGCTGTTTGAGAATATTTTTTGCGGACATTACTAATAGATAAAAACAAGTCTAAAATATAATTAACATATACTTTATATTAAATAATGTACTTACCTAAAACTGCGTGCTCTTTTGTACTTAATGAGTTTTCTCGTTGAAAAACCTTTTTATTAATTGCATAAAATAATATTAAAATATATATTTTAAATTAATTAATATCAAAGGCATTTAAAATTTTATATTATTCATCTAATATCTAATAATTGAAAATTACTTTTAAATTAATAAAAATGCGCATTTAGACTCTTATAGAAATTTAATACAGTAGTTATGATATTAAAACTTAAAAAAAAAAAAAATAGAATAATTTTCTAGTAGAGTATACCTGGAATATACAAAACAATGCGAAGAACTGCGACTTCATAATGAATATAAATATCAAATGCTAACTGTTTCCTGTTCGTTTTTTTTTATATATATATATAAACTTATAATTTTCAGGAAATGAATTTTACGCGTAATTTATAACTTTTGGAAAGGAAATGTTTCCAATAATTTCTAACATCAATGACATTTTCATTAAATAAAGAAAAGTGTAAATTTTCACTATATTTGTCTGAATATATAAATATAAACTGTATAAGCAATCTAATAAAGAAAATTCCGAATTGCTTAATGACTTAATTTCAACCATCCATACTATTAACAACTATTGATTTCCCTTAATTATAATGCCTTATGAGCTACATATGCTTTACATATAATCAAAACAATTTTTTGAATTTATTTTACAAGACATTTATTTTTTTAATTCTATTATAATAATAATTTTATTAATCATTTATTGAATGAATAAAAAATCATTTCGATTAGGCGCGGGTTTTATGATTCTATTTCCAGTAATAGATAAAAATCTAAACAGATCTAGTGGAATTTATTAAACTGATAAAAATATCAGTTAAATGCTATTTATATTTAATGAAAAATTGATATTTAATGAAAATGATAAAAATATGATATGTGAATATTATGTCGAATATTAGAAAGTAATATTCTTTTAAAAGAATCATCATCAGAAGAAAAAAATGCATAAAATAATTTTATCTGTAAAGTTTTATCAAATCTTTCATAACTCTTATAACTAAAACAATTTTAAAAACGAGAAATTTGAGAAAAAATTAAAATTTCCTACTTTCTGAAGATATTTATTTTTCATTTTTTAGCATTTGTAGTCCATAGGTTTTTGTATTCAATTTTAATGCTAATTTAATAAACAGAAATGACACTAGCGTGGGTTCCACTACATCTGAAAACTGAAACTGGTAATATAATAGCCTGAAACGAGCGCAAGTTATGTTTCAGGTTACTTTCAGTTTATGCTTTAGCTCCACCAGAGTTCCACGTCGACAGAACTTTACAGCAGGGATGAGCAACACGCGGCCCGCGGGCCGCTTGCGGTCCGTTAAACATGTTTATGCGGCGTGATCAAAGTTTGTATTCATGTTTTAATCTACTTCAAAGTTCTATAAATTTGGATTACGATAAATCATATTTAGGCATTTTAATCGCGAATAATTTAATTTATTTTTTTCGCTAATAATTCGATTATGTCGAAAATTTTAGGCAATATTATGTATTATGATATAGATATCAAAGTTCTGTTAAATAAAAATGTATATAGTTATGTTTATAGTTTTATATTTTAATGTTTATTAAAAGATATAGTAAAATTTGTGTTTATGATAGACTGAAGGTTAAATTGATAAAGAGTGATCAAAGTTTGTATTCATGTTTTAATCTACTTCAAAGTTCTATATAAATTTGGATTACGATAAATCAAATTTAGGCATTTTAATCGAGAATAATTTAATTCATTTTTTTTTCGCTAATAATTCGATTATGTCGAAAATTTTAGGCAATATTATGTATTATGATAAATATTTATATAATAAATTTGATCAAAAATATTTTAATAATGTGATCTGCAGAAAAGGTCATATTAAAAACATTCCGTATTCTTTTATTTTAGGCATATTGAATGATGTGTTATAGAACAGAGATTATAGGGAGAAGAATTATTTTGTTCAAGACTTTTTTAATTTCATTTAATTGAACCAGAATATGCTGTACGTCTGTATTTTGAATTTGATCAAAAGCGGTTGGAAATGTGATTATATAGATATATTCGGAAATATATTCCATTTGTTCAGGAATTTTCAGGTAACCTCAATTAAACAAAAAACTTCTATCCCAAATTTTATCGAATTGTATGAGCAATGCAATAAGTTGATATTTCTGTAATAAAATAGAACATATGGAATATTAGAAAATGAAAAAAAAATTACGTATTTACGAGTTTTCTCTATTCAAACTGCGTTAATTCGTTTATTAATTCAACACAAAAATTCAGATTTCAAAATTGATATCCAATTGAATATTTTCTCAAATATCAATATAATAATATACACGTAAATTACTTGAAATTTGACGTAAAGATTCATATAATAACAGTCATTCAAACACTATTGTAGTTGACTGAGTCACTGCCATGTCCTTTATTTTACTTATGAAAAAGTATAAAATAAAATAATATAATTTCTTTCTTTTTTTAATTATTGTTCGATTACTAATTGGGAAAACATTTCTGAATCTTTTAGATGTAGATTGTAGAACAACGCATTATTGACTTATTGGAAAATTCTATACCTTATAATTTCTTTCTTTTTTTTAATTATTGTTCGATTACTAATTGGGAAAACATTTCTTAATCTTTTAGATGTAGATTGTAGAACAACGCATTATTGACTTATTGGAAAATTCTATACCTAATCATAAGCATAAAATGACAGTACAGGTAGGCCTCGATCAGTGCGAATAAGGTGTTCCACAAATTTCTCGCAAAATATTCGAATTCGTACTATTCGAAGTATTAACTATATGTAAAATATGGTAATTGGATCTTGCTTTATGAGATTCCTGTCATTAGCCAATCACAATATTAACAAAAATTGAAATTTTATTAAGGTAAAAAAATTTTTACCTTAATCAAACAATTTAAATTTAAAACAAACCAAAAAATTTTGAATAAAAATAAACTTAGAAATGCCATTCCGTTACATAAATTTTTTTTCCATAAATTGTACATAAATTCTTGGATTAGGAAAATTTACATTGCCTACTCCAAGAATTTATGTACAATTTACGGAAAAAAGGACTGTGTAACGAAACGGCATTTCTAAGTTTATTTTTATTCAAAATTTTTTGATTGTTTTAAATTTAAAATTATGTTTGATTAAAGTAAAAATTTTTTTGTAAATTACTATTATTTTTAGTTTATTTAATCTTTATTTCCTATATTTTATAATTATTAGATTATGTAAATTATTGCGGTTATTTTGCGAAAAGACTGAGGAGAGCGTAAACAGCCGAAATGCAAATCTGCTCTATGGAATAACAGCTTGGAGGCATTTTTAAGATTTATGTTTTAGATGTTGGTTTTATAATTTTTATTTTAAAAAGTTTAGAATATTATCAAAAGTTACGAAGTAAAATTGTAATAAAAAGGCAAATCTACAACAATGCCTGTTTTAATTATTTATATAATAATATATCTCAAACAATTTGTTACTATTTTGATCAATTATAAGATTTTAAGAATTATAAGATATATAATTATAGAACTACTTTTTCTTAAAAACTATAAAATATTTTTAAAACTATTCTTTTTAGTCATTCTCTATTCGATTCGTTTATTACATACTTGAATAATATGTGATTCAATAAAGTATTTTCCTGTATAATTATTTTATTAAAAATGATAATTATTTAATTCTGAACGTATAAAATTTCGTTTATTATATACTTGAATAAATATGTGATTCAATAAAATATTTTCCTGTATAATTATTTTATTAAAAATGATAATTATTTAATTCTGAACGTATAAATTTCACATTATTGTTAAATATTTATAAAATAACTTAATGTATATAATATAATATATTTTTAGCTTATACATGATAAGATTTATAGGAAATATGAAATTATACGAAAAATATAAAATAAAACTTACCAATTCGTTTATTATATACTTGAATAATATGTGATTCAATAAAATATTTTCCTGTATAAATTATTTTATTAAAAATGATAATTATTTAATTCTGAATGTATAAATTTCACATTATTGTTAAATATTTATAAAATAACGTAATTTATATAATATAATATATTTTTAGCTTTTACATGATAAGATTTATAGGAAATATGAAATTATACGAAAAATATAAAATAAAACTTACCAAAAAAATATACGAGAGAGCAAACCCGCTGTATCGTAAGGGTTATCCTTAACCGTTTCTTCCATATTTAACTTTTCACTACATTCTAGTATAATTTCTCATGTAGCTGCAGTACAACACATTTCCTATTAGATGCATTTCGACATTATCTGTCTAAATACTAAATATTAATAGCAAGGTTCAAGGAAATTTAAAATCTGTATATAATTTCTGACAAGGGCTGCCTAGATAACTCAAATAATTCTTGTTTACATCTTAATAAAATATTTAATATGCAATAAATTTATTGGATTATATAAATGAATATTTTTCTTAATTTTGTTTTCGGTACTTATGTTTCAGATACACACTTTCCATATTGTATTTACCTGAAAGAAAACGATGCAGTTAAATAATAAAATACGTTTTGTCAAATAATTTTTGGGAAATGTACCATATTGTATTTACCTGCAAGAAAACGATGCAGTTAAATAATAAAATACGTTTTGTCAAATAATTTTTGGGAAATGTAAACTTGTTTCTTCTATTTTATTGCTGCAAATCACAACATGTTTTACTACATCTTCTAATATTCATTAAGTTTGATTAGAAATATATTTAATTACTGCTCAGATTTTACATTAATAATTTTCAAAATAAAAATATTTCTGTTTGCATTGATAGAGTAAAAATATTGTTTGTTTTACCTGACCAAAATATTACCAGAACACTTCAAAAAAATACCATTTTCTAATATTCATTAAGTTTGATTAGAAATATATTTAATTATTGCTTAGATTTTACATTAATGATTTTCAAAATGAAAATATGTGTGTTTGCATTGATAGATTAAAAATATTGTTTGTTTTACCTGACCAAAATATTACCAGAACACTTCAAAAAAATACCACCTTATAAATAAACATATATCACCTTTCGTTTAAAGGCAATAATTCCTTTAACTGTTTACATGTATATTAAAGATGATTTGCACTTATTGAAGCCTTGTATCCTTGAGAATAGAAGATTATAGGAAATAAGTATGATATGTTGCTCCCTGATATTTCAGTTTAATTAATATTAAGCTATAAACTAGTCTGATTTAATATTAGTCAAATGTTTTATTAATTGACGAAAAATAACCAAAATAACAGATAATTTTCCTTTCTCATAAAGAATAGATATCATTCATGCGAATCAATCGATATATTTGTATATATGTTATTTGATTCACACGAGCGATACCAGAATAATAATGAATAATTCATCGAATACACTACTAACTAATTATGTTTTAAAAAATCTGATGTTGAAACTTGATATTAACTTGAAAATACTCAACTTGTCGAATTTTATTTATTTATTTTTTTCTATTTAACATGAAGCAATGAAGTATTTGAAAGATAATAATCCTTTAAAATTTTTTATTTTATTCAAGTTATATTTATGTGTAACCAGAGAATAAAACTACAATTAATATCAATTTTTTTTTCGAAAAATTTTTTTACAGCAGCGATTTTATGCTGTGGATCGTGAAATAAATGAAATTGATCGCAACTAACAGAAAAACTGCACGAAAATGTTCGAAAACAAACATTTTGTTTCATCATACAAAATTTGCGTCTTTGATATATCACACATGGGTGACGATATAAAATGAGGTTCCTGTAATTAGTTGCAGTGAAAAGGTTTGAAAAGCGCTGCTCTACAGTATATTGTAAGATTAAGGGGAATTTAGGTTGACTATTCATTAGGATATATTTTTGTTTAAATAAAAATCATTTTGCGGGACCTTCGGATGAATCTGTACTGGTGTTTGGACTAATTGCGTTATGTCGGCGCGGCGTGAGTAAGGACTGGTAACCTGACTTTGTGACAACAATGATACAATGACTACAGTTCAATAATTAATAACTTCCCTTAATTCAGAGATTTCTTTAGAAGTATAATAACTTGAAAACAGTCCAAGGACACTAAGAATTATATGAAATCATATTTGTGACAGTTCCAACTTCATAGCACTGTCGAAAAATTTTCTTACAGCAGCGATTTTTAGGCTGTGGATCGTGAAATAAATGAAATGAATCGGGACTAACAGAAAAACTGCACGAAAATGTTCGAAAACAAACATTTTGTTTCATCATACAAAATTTGCGTCTTTGATATATCACACATGGGTGACGATATAAAATGAGGTTCCTGTAATTAGTTGCACAAATATGTTTGCAACTAATGTGAAAAGGTTTGAAAAGCGCTGCTCTACAGTATATTGTAAGATTAAGGGGAATTTAGGTTGACTATTCATTAGGATTTATTTTTGTTTAAATAAAAATCATTTTGCGGGACCTTCGGACGAGTCTGTACTGGTGTTTGGACTAATTGCGTTATGTCGGCGCGGCGTGAGTAAGGATTGGTAAACTGATTTTGTGACAACAACGACACAGTGACTACAGTTCAATAATTAATAACTTCCTTTAATTCAGAGATTTCTTTAGAAGTATAATAACTCGAAAACAGACCAAGGACACTAAGAATTATATGAAATCATATTTGTGACAGTTCCAACTTCATAGCACTGAAAAGTGTTCTTGAACTGTATTTTCTTTTCTCGCGTCGTGGAGAACGAATCCAGACAGATGGCGAGACCACAGTCCATTTTTCTTTGAGGCACTAACGAATCAACTTGCAACTTCTCCCTTTTGGACATCAGCATTCATCTTTCAACAATCAGCAGTCATCCTTCAACTGCTGACTGCTGACTCTGTTGCGACAGTCCCGGAGAAAAACTAATCTTTCCTTTTATTTTATTCACAGGGAAAGACAGGATGTTTATACACTATTGCCTTTCGTCAATGTCTTCTCAATAATTCTTCATGACAAACATTTTGTTGCATTATACAAAAAATTTTGCTGTAAATTTGCTGAAATATCTTTTATTTATTTTTAATTCTTTGATTTTTATGTCGCAGTCAGCATCATCTTTCTCTCCAAAAGGAGAGAAAGATGACTGCTGACTGCTGACTCTGTTGCGACAGTCCCGGAGAAAAACTAATCTTTCCTTTTATTTTATTCACAGGGAAAGACAGGATGTTTATACACTATTGCCTTTCGTCGATGTCTTCTCAAAAATTCTTCATGACAAACATTTTGTTGCATTATAAAAAATTTGCTGTAAATTTGCTGAAATATCTTTTATTTATTTTTAATTCTTTGATTTTTAGTTTTCTCAATAATTCTTCATGACAAACATTTTGTTGCATTATACAAAATTTGCTGTAAATTTGCTGAAATATCTTTTATTTATTTTTAATTCTTTGATTTTTATGTCGTAGAGGACAAGCATCTACGAGTTGGATGAAACGATAGGGATATTATTATTTTTTCTCTCTTCATGTTTCATTCTCCCCTTTAAATTCCTTTCTTCGATTTTTTAAACAGTAAAAAATTAGAGACTCTGAAGTGGAGAAAAACACACTACAGCAAATTCGAATTACTGTCTCAACAATTTTATTTTGTTCAATATAACTGAAAGTAAAATTTAAATTATAGATATCAGTACTGATTACATCAATTCCAAATTTACTTATAAAAATTATTCCTTGCTGAGAACAACTACAGTTTAAAGTTAGAAAACGCTGATTTTTATCAGTTTTTATTTAAGTAAACTTTCTTAACCAAATGTACTATGAAATACTTCATTCTCTGTTGTTGTTATAAATGTTTCCAAACGATTATTTAAACTTAAAATAATTATTGTATCCCTCAAATTCTGTCATAATTATTATGCCACCGAATTACTGTCTCAACAATTTTATTTTGTTCAATATAACTAAAAGTAAAATTTAAATTATAGATATCAGTACTAATTACATCAATTCCAAATTTACTTATAAAAATTATTCCTTGCTGAGAACAACTACACTTTAAAGTTAGAAAACGCTGATTTTTATCAGTTTTTATTTAAGTAAACTTTCTTAACCAAATGTACTATGAAATACTTCATTCTCTAATGTTGTTACAAATTTTTCCAAATGACTATTTAAACTTAAAATAATTATTGTATCCCTCAAATTCTGTCATAATTATTATGCCAACTTTGAAGCTGCAGACTAGTCAGAATGAATTAAAATTCAGTGCTGCTTGTTTATAGAACTTCAGTAGTAGATATTTCGTCATATATAAAATGATAAGGCAGTATAGACATCAAAACTGAATGATTATGCAATTATAACTTTTCATTGTTTTCTTTTTATACTAGATCGAGTTATACAGCATTTTTTTCTGCATATAAATATATTTTTGTTATATTTCTGCTTGTTTACAAAACTTCAGTAGCAATTATAACTTTTCATTGTTTTCTTTTTATAATAGATCGAGTTATACAGCATTTTTTTCTGCATATAAATATATGTTTGTTATATAATGCAAAATAAATGGTTTTTTATATTAGAGAATATGTAAATGTATACTTAATTTTTTTCTACTTTCTTTCCAAACTTATTTAATTCAGATAAATATTGCCGATATAGAACTTTTATATATAGCTTAGAGATATTTTAAACAGACACTTTATGTTTATAATAAATTTCACAAATATCAAGGACGTTGCTTAATCTGTCGTTACTCCTCCTCCTCGAAAAATGTATTTATCTAAATAGAAAATGAATACAATTCCAAGTATGAAGATTTGTTATTCAGAAATTATCCTAACTATAGAATTATATTATGCTGTATGTTTTATTCTTATTTGTATAATTTATATTCTTATTATGAATATTCTCTATCATATAGAATATATGATGGCTCCAAAAATATTTTATGTTAAGAAAAATAAAATTTCATTTATTTAAATTTATTTGATTCATTATTTAATAGTAAAACGTTCTAAGTAAGTTTTGCATGTTCAAAAAATTTTGTGTAATGCTTTAGAAAACTTCAAATTACGTTTTAGCTAAGGATTACATGTTATCTTATTTATTCAAAATAAGATACATGTTATCTTATTTAT
>AYEL01082414.1:0-21152 GCA_000484575.1 Olivierus martensii
ATAATAATATAAATATATTGAAAGTTTTAAATTTTACAGATTTGTTATGAAGGCAACTGTATTCAAAAAGGAAGTTTTCGACCATAATCATTATTTTCTCCAGAAAAATAAAAAATTCTAAAACATTTATTTTAAGAAAAATATGATGTAAATTTTTCTTCAGATTCAAATCATCTTGGGTTCCTTATAATAAAGCTAAAAGATAAAAATGTATAATAGGGAAGAAATAATGAAAATAGAAAAAATTTTTAATTGAAGTTCCTTAGATTATATTATTTTTTGAAAAAATCTATTCATTCAATTATTTAACAAATTAAAAAAAAATATTCAATGAAAATTCTGAGCTAACTGATTTTATGTTTAGTGAATAATCATTGTCCAATTAAAAAGAATAATTTTTGTAAAGTATATATTTTTTTTAATTAAATTTGAACTGAAATGTTTTATATTTCCCCATTTTTATAACTTAACAATTAAGTAAATATTTTATTAAATTCTCAGAAATTTTACAAACTTATTTTAAAATTATATAAACATATTTGAGATCTTAGCTTATTTCTTATAAGAAAGAAAATAGAAGAGGGTAATCATTTTAATAACATTCTATTTGAATCTGAAGAAAAATTTACATCATATTTTTCTTAAAATAAATGTTTTAGAATTTTTTATTTTTCTGGAGAAAATAATGATTATGGTCGAAAACTTCCTTTTTGAATACAGTTGCCTTCATAACAAATCTGTAAAATTTAAAACTTTCAATATATTTATATTATTATTCTATTATGGACATTTTCATAAAATTTATGTATTTTAACAGTTATTTTCATAAATAATAAAAACTTAAATAACAAAAATTAAATATATCAGAAATTAAATATTAAAACTTAAATAACAAAAATTAAATATATCAATATTTTAAAATATTTTTATACTTAAATACAAAATAAAATAAATAGAAAATAATATAGGGAAAGAGGGGGCAAAACCGGATACCTTAACTTTAAAGTCACGTATTTTTTAATTTGAACAGAAAAATTTAAAAAATTGTTATTAGGCGTCAATAGTTGTTAATCTAACAGGAACTGTGTGTTTTTATGGCAAAAGTGTGTTTATTCCTTAGGTAGAGTTTTTTTATGTGCAAATACCCGGTTTTGCCCCATACGTGGAATAAAACGGGTATTCATTTGAATACATGTAACAGTTTAAATTTCAAAATTTTTATTTACAAAAATTAAAAAAAAACACTATTTTTTATTTTAGCAACAAAAGTTACATATAAATGTGTTATCCTCGTCCTCTGTATTTATTTTTTTTTCATATTTTACACAATGTGTTTATTCCTTAGGTAGAGTTTTTTTTATGTGCAAATACCCGGTTTTGCCCCATACGTGGAGTAAAACGGGTATTCATTTGAATACATGTAACAGTTTAAATTTCAAAATTTTTATTTACAAAAATTAAAAAAAAACACTATTTTTTATTTTAGCAACAAAAGTTACATATAAATGTGTTATCCTCGTCCTCTGTATTTATTTTTTTTTCATATTTTACACCCCGTTCCAATCAGGAAGATTACTAAGGGGCGGGGCCAGTTCCAACCACGGGCTGCACCCACGGGGAGGGGGGCCAGATGGTGAAGGACGGAGATCGCCAGGCCGTGCCTTGCATCCCGAAAAAACTTTTCAGGAGTTACCAGATCCGGGACGCAAACCCGGGTCCTCTTGCTTGGCACCCCGACAGTGTTACTACTCGGCCATCCGGTCGCCCGTCCTCTGTATTTGAACAAGCCACATGAGCCCACTCTTGAGACATGAGACACTAGATCTTCTATCCTTTCTTTTATTTGGAATATGCATATACAGTAGTTCGTTACAAAATACCCAAGTTTCAGTGTTTTCTTCCTCCTTTAAGGACGATTCTGTATTTTCAATGTTTTTTTCTACTTTTTTCTTAACCTTCTTTACTTCATTTTCTCCTTTCTTTTTTCCTTTTATGCTTTCCCCTTTTGTGTCACTGACTTTTGTGATTTTAAAAAGGTTTAATTTAGAAGCTTTCTTATCTTTTCTTCCGTATATACCGGGTACTGATGTATAGGTACTACCCGGTTTTGCCCCACCATGACATGTTTTAATAAAAATGGCATATCTGCATTCAGTGATGCGGTAAAATATTGATTAATTGTATATATGTTTCTTAAAAGTTAATAAATACAGAGATATACTAATTCATAATGATTATTCGTGTATTTGACACTACAGATCGGTATATGTTAATCACAAAATCGAAATATTTCAGCACAAAAAACATTTTAGCAATCTTAACCTTCTTTACTTCATTTTCTCCTTTCTTTTTTCCTTTTATGCTTTCCCCTTTTGTGTCACTGACTTTTGTGATTTTAAAAAGGTTTAATTTAGAAGCTTTCTTATCTTTTCTTCCGTATATACCGGGTACTGATGTATAGGTACTACCCGGTTTTGCCCCACCATGACATGTTTTAATAAAAATGGCATATCTGCATTCAGTGATGCGGTAAAATATTGATTAATTGTATATATGTTTCTTAAAAGTTAATAAATACAGAGATATACTAATTCATAATGATTATTCGTGTATTTGACACTACAGATCGGTATATGTTAATCACAAAATCGAAATATTTCAGCACAAAAAACATTTTAGCAAAACAATTAGCATGCACTGTCATCTCCAATTCAGTTCTTATTAGCATAATCATGGTTTAGTAGTAGTTTATCAGTTTGCTACTAAATTGCAGCGATCATCACGGAGATACAGGGATACCCGGTTTTACCCCACCTTCCCCTATCGCTAAATAATGTAATTACCCAGTTATCTTTAAATTAATGTTTTATTTAATGATTCAAACCTTTCTAAATTTTAATACTGTATGAGTGGAGGCCGGACGGCCTAGTGGTAACGCGTTGGCGTGCCACGCAGGAGGACCCGGGTTCGCGTCCCGGATTTTTTCGAGGCCGGACGGCCTAGTGGTAACGCGTTGGCGTACCACGCAGGAGGATCCGGGTTCGCGTCCCGGATTTTTTCGGGGTACTGAAACAGGCCCGGTGATCCCGGTCTTTCACCATCCTGTCCACTTCCACGGGTGTGGGTGCAGCCCGTGGTTGGAACTGGCCCCGCCCCCTTAGTAATCTTCCTGATTGGAAAGGGGGCGTAAAATAAGCAAAAAAAACTACTGTATGAGTAGACTGACTACAAAAATTTGTGTAGAATAATTTTCACTATAATATTAACATATTTATTACTAATGTTCTTTGTTAATGGTCGGCCGGATTGGCCGCGTGGAAACGCTTTGACTTTCCACTCTGGAGGACCCGGGTTTGAATCTCGGGTCCCACCCCTTGAAAATATTTATCATGGGATCCGGGCTCGGCCCGTCGATCCCTGTCCTCCACAATTCGGCTGACCCCTCCGCAGGGGTGGGCAACCTGTGGAAGGACTTGTTTCGCCCCGCCACTTAGTACTCTTGCTGGGTGGAAAATGGTGTCATCTGTTGACAAAAAAAAATGTTTTCTACCTAAGAGGAAAACATTGAGTGAAGGACAGTGGTTTATCCATGATTCTTTTAAATCATGAATTAATCAGAAAAAATGTAATCCTTTAGAAGTTAAATTTATCATCTATTGATATAATTATTATTTCCAAAATCAGATTTTGGGGAAACCGATTTTTAATGTTAATCTTTCATGCATAAACCCTATTATACCTATATCCTATTAATATGATATACCAATATCCTATTAATCTTGACTAGTAAATCCGTTGTAGCTACGCCAGCAATAAAAGAATATGTCAGTGATCGATGAATGATTTTATAATTTAATGATTTCAAAATTTAATGCAATTATTAAGCTAAATTTCTTTATTATCAATAAAGTTTGTCTTATTAATTAAGAACATATATATCTTTATAAAAATTAATTACGGAATTTTCGGGATAACTGGAAAAAACAAATTATGAATTATCTGAAGCACTCGCGGATGAGGATGCAATATATAATTAACCATGAGAAAATACATTTTCTAAATAAATTCCAATTGATTTCAAAGATTCATCTTGAGTCTTAATTATTTGATTCCATATGCTGATTCCACTGGTTACTTCTTCGCTATTAAAATGGAAAATCATGATCACTTGACTTAAATCATTCTGGGAATTAAAGCATGTTCGCCAACTTAACACACATTAATTCGTCTCCTTTCAATCATTTTCTCAACGATTAATTTAGCGTTGTTGGATAATCAGTCTGCTGTTGACTTATTTCTTACCAACGTTACAATTATTCTGCATTTTATATCCAATTAATTAGGAGTAATTCCAGAAGTTTCTAGTGGAAAATGGTGTCATCTGTTGACAAAAAAATGGTCGGCCAGAGGGCTGCATGATAAAGCTGTGGCTTACCACCATGGAGGATCCGAGTTCAAATTCGGGTCCCACACCTCCAGTTTTTCTGGAGGGGTCTTGCCCGCCCTGTTGAATCCTATCCTTCAACTATCCGGTTGACTCCATCATGGGTGTTGGCCAGCCTGAGATGGGCTCTACAAGTGGTCACTGTCAGATACATTATATCACTTGTGCGATATGGCGGCTTAACTAATCTAACTTAGCCATTGTTAATGAACGTATCTACATAGATTTTATGAATAAATCTGCCTCTACAAATGAATATATTTTTGACAAAATATCGAATTTTTATTTTTAATTCTTTGATCATTTATTTGTTAAGTGAAAGCATCTCCGTTCTGGAATCATGAATATCACTATCCTCACTCAATGTTTTCTACCGTCTGCCGGATTGGCCGCGTGGAAACGCTTCGGCTTTCCACTCTGGAGGACCCGGGTTCGAATCTCGGGTCCCATCCCTTGAAAATATTTATCATGGGGTCCGGGCCCGGCCCGTCGATCCCCGTCCTCCACAATCCGGCTGACCCCTCCGCAGGGGTGGGCAGCCTGTGGAAAGACTTGTTTCGCCCCGCTACTTAGTACTCTTGCTGAGTGGAGAGTGGCGTCATCTGTTGACAAAAAAAAATGTTTTCTACCTAAGAGGAAAACATTGAGTGAAGGACAGTGGTTTATCCATGATTCTTTTAAATCATGAATTAATCAGAAAAAATGTAATCCTTTAGAAGTTAAATTTATCATCTATTGATATAATTATTATTTCCAAAATCAGATTTTGGGGAAACCGATTTTTAATGTTAATCTTTCATGCATAAACCCTATTATACCTATATCCTATTAATATGATATACCAATATCCTATTAATCTTGACTAGTAAATCCGTTGTAGCTACGCCAGCAATAAAAGAATATGTCAGTGATCGATGAATGATTTTATAATTTAATGATTTCAAAATTTAATGCAATTATTAAGCTAAATTTCTTTATTATCAATAAAGTTTGTCTTATTAATTAAGAACATATATATCTTTATAAAAATTAATTACGGAATTTTCGGGATAACTGGAAAAAACAAATTATGAATTATCTGAAGCACTCGCGGATGAGGATGCAATATATAATTAACCATGAGAAAATACATTTTCTAAATAAATTCCAATTGAATTCAAAGATTCATCTTGAGTCTTAATTATTTGATTCCATATGCTGATTCCACTGGTTACTTCTTCGCTATTAAAATGGAAAATCATGATCACTTGACTTAAATCATTCTGGGAATTAAAGCATGTTCGCCAACTTAACACACATTAATTCGTCTCCTTTCAATCATTTTCTCAACGATTAATTTAGCGTTGTTGGATAATCAGTCTGCTGTTGACTTATTTCTTACCAACGTTACAATTATTCTGCATTTTATATCCAATTAATTAGGAGTAATTCCAGAAGTTTCTATTGAATTTAATTAAAATACTCTACTGGAATTAAAGTGTATCGCTAAGGGCGTTAAAAAATGACGCTGGGCCCGGGAGAAAAATTTACGTGAGAAAATAATTTTAAAGTTATACGATTGGAGCAATTTATTATCCAGCACCTTCCTTCTACAATTAATTAGCAAGTAAAGAAAAAACAAGTTGTAGGATGTTGTTGCGCCCCTTTGAATCCCAGTCCTAGAGAATTTTACCCCATCATCCCCTTTTCTCGTCGGCCCTGTTTTCGCTGTTCATTTGAAACTGTATCTGTCTTGAGGCACTCTGCCATGAACCCCACTTAATCTTCTTGACCTCAATAGACACTCTATCCATTGGCAAACGATCGTACAGTTTAGAAACAGAAAATTCAGTTGTTTTCTTGCTCAAAAATATGATGTCAGAACGTGGTGGATCTAAAGTCATTCAGATGCATTACTATGAGTATAATTGCAATGATTACAAAACCAGAAATAGTAGTACCAAACGAAAGAGGCAATCTATAGGTTAAAGTTCATAAAAGAATTAGAGGTGAAATTCGGTACTGTTAAAAAAATATACATACTTTTTCATACGAATTTTTAACACAATGGAATCGATGACTGTTCATTAAATTACGTGTCGGTAGAGTGAATTGTTACCACTAATAAATAGTCATTATTATAACAATCTACTCGAATATATCACTGATTTCACTCCTGTTTTTTGTGATCGTTGACTTATAGATTGACTTCTTTCGTTTGGTACTATTATTACCGGACTTTACAAAATTAAAATTATACCATCTCGCGGCTCGAAATCATCTTGCACGCAAGTTATTTTGTGTATTTTTACTTATTTATTGTTTTATTACTGTTCTTTAGTCTAACCGATGATCTATTTACATCTGCTAATTTGTTATTCGGAGAAATGATCGTTGGCGTATAGAGTCCATCTAGAATATTTTCACCAATAGAACTTCCTAATTTTGACACGTGACTATAGATTGACAAACATCTTGACCAACTGAGGAATCTCGTAGAGAAATTTAAGGATGGACGTAGTTTGGTATTTCAATTACACGTATGAGCTGACAATTGAAAGAATGGATGAGAAGACGACTGTAATCGGACTGATTAATGATCGATCAACTGCTCACTCACCTCCGCTAAATTTCCCTAAAATCATTTGATAAAATTATCCAGTGGTAAATAACAGGTTAGAAAGGGAATATTCTGTTTTATTTTCACGCGCGAGAAACAGTGTCATGTCACAAATATCACTGACAAAAATAGATACATTAAAATGGAAGATGTTTGTAAAATTTATTGATTTTTGTGTTGTTAATTACTATATCCTCCTTATCTACTAATTAATGCATAATTATCGCCTGAAAGATAAGACAACAAAACTACCAGAAAGCACAGGTGGAAACATCGCCCCATCTATCGAATAATTTATAAAATTGTGCCGATATTTGAATTTTTTATTATTTTTTAGAACGGGTATTTTAAAAAATATTTAATAGTCACAACCTATAAGTTCAGCTCATAAAACTTCAAATCAAAAGGATTTATAAAGTTTTGTATAGTCTTCGAGCGAAATAGCTCGAAGACTATACAAAACTTTACAAAACAATAAAACAGAATATTCCCTTTCTAACCTGTTATTTACCACTGGATAAATAATCTTTACAGTCTAAAGTTATACGTGACACTAATGAAGATAAACAAATTATTAACAAATTATTATTAACATTATTAATATAGATTATATAGATTATTTAGTCTGTATTCTTTCAGAGTCAAAATCAACAAATAATGTTTGTATTAAATTATTAATAATTATGTTATATATATTATTTTAGATAGTTAATTGATTATCAAAATCGATTTTATAAAATTTCGAAAACTGATGGAAAAAAATTAATCTAAATAAAAATAAAATTTGTTATTAACTTTTCAGGAAATTTTAAGTAAATTATTAATATTAAAGCTTTGCAACGTTTAATAGAACAAATAAATCTAAAATCGTGTGCAAGAAAATCATAATATTGATTTTATATTAACATCATGAAAATTTCAAAAAGATATTTTATGAAAATATGCGTAATTTAGATAACATCTTTAATCCATGAAATTTTTCTGTTACCTTTATAATAATTTAAATCATTTCTATATACGAGCTATGATACTTCACTAACTTGTAAGAAAAATAACTAAAATTTAATTGATTCTACTTTAATAACTTCAAAGCTAAAATTATTTTCATTATTTTCAAAATTTACCTTTTTATCAGCGCATTTACTTCCATCTAATGCAGGATGAGTCCCTATGGCCATTTTCTTATTCGTACACCATAATAATTTACAAATATTCTGAAAAAACTCACATAAGCATTTTCTAATATTATCTTTTATACATTAATAGATGAATGATTATACTTACATCTGATGGTTCACCATAATAAGCATAAAATTCCTTTCCTTTAGATAACTGGCATTGAACATCAGGCGGATACTTTTCTCCTGGAAACCGATCGTTCTTTCTCAAAATGGATGTCGTTCCCTTATGCGTCTTCAGTAAACAATTAGAGTTTTTTGTTCTGAAAATAATTTCAGATGTAAAAGACTATTTTTGTAACACAAAAATATCCTATATCCGGTAAATCTAACCTAAGAAAATCTTTTAAATATTTATTGCTACAGTCGGACCAAGTCGTCTTCCCACCTCCAAATGATGACGACATGATGTACTTTTGTGAATTACATGAGTTTCCATCGCCATCATGACTCATGGATAAACTTCAAACAAAATGGAAGTCATTACAATTGTTTATATTAAATAAAAAAGATTTTTAATGAATATTATTAATAGATTCTTACCTATGACCTATTTCATGAGCTAATACTAAACCAGCATTAAATTCGAAAGCTTCGATTGAAGTACAACTATTATCAGTACACATTTCACCAAAATATGTTAATCCTACAAGGATAAAAAAAAATGAAGAAATTAAAGAATAATGAAAGTCATCTTGATGGTCTATTGTGTATCCCCTTAATGGCCATTCTGGAACCATTGCAATTACCTACAGCAATAATGGGATTGCCTGAAGTGTAAAAAACTGTTGAAGGATACAACTAAAATTCAATAAAAGATCTGAATCTATTCAAGATCTAAAACTTAGGTGATTAATGCTTTCTTGTAGTCATTCATATATTCATTATTTTTACAGAAACATTAATAAATTTCATTACTGAAGATTTAAAACAGTTAATTATTTGTTACCATCACATCTAAAATGAGTGAAGAAAGATTTTAGATTTAATTCTTATGAGTAGACAAAATTGTTTAAAGTTAATTTTAGAACTATATCATTAAACAATCAATCAACGTATAGAATTCGAATAAGTTGAAAAAGATTTTTAAGAGATCTCGAAATAATTTCCAAAATAAAAGTGTTTTATTTAATTTTTTATTTCTACTGATATCAAATTTAAATTAATTTTAACGATATCTTTGTTATTCCCACGTTTGCAGTAAATGAAAATTGTACAAAATATAATCTCGAACATGAGAATCTACCCTGTTAAAAGAATTGCGATATCCCATTTTACTTTGCTGCGTTCCTTTTCTTTCTTTTGCCAAGCACAAAACTTCGCCACATATTCAGGGCCGTCAATTCTCTTTGAAGAATACTGAAATTATGTGTAATGCACAATTATTAATACTGTGCTATATTTATTATCAAATTCATTTATATGTTATAATCCATATTGTTAAAAAGTTTATTTACTTTACGATGGGTAAACGTGCTCAGTTTAACCACAACAAAATCGAGAGGTATCTTTAAACTTCCATATTTAAAAGCAAGATGAACCTATAGTGTATATCAATTATATTATTGCTGCACATAAAAATATAGTTTTCTTTCCACTAAAGATATATAATCACTTATAGATGTTAAAATATGCAATAATCAATTTATAAATTATTAAATAAATCATATGTTACCTGATTTAAGATGCTTAAAATGACATCAAATGCATTGAATGATTTTCCGTAATAATGCTGTTTTAAGCTGTCGTCAGCAAAAACAGCTGCTTCGATTGTGAATCTTTTTGTTTGTTGATATGATCTTTTAACATACTTCTTTGATATTTTATTTTTCACCATATTTCGTCTTGATGCCGGTAAATCAGAAACTGTATAGTATATAAGCATTAATTAAAATAACATAGATCACAATATTGAAATTTTCATTAATAAAATCTTTACCGGAATGATTTGTGCCACAGAATTTTCCGATATTCTTTTTATCTCTTGATAAAGAATGAGGAACGAGAGCTTTATCGTTTTCTGAAATATTCTGATTTGACTGGTAGGAAAAAAGGGGTTCGATGAACAAAGTTTCTTCTGGTAACATTAACATTCCGTGCTGGAAGATATGTATGCTTTAATGTTTTAATATCAAATTAATAAACTATCATCATTATAAATTAAAGAAAAAAGTATGCAATTTATCTTTAGTTTCTCACCAAAGTTCCTTCTCCCTGGCAAGTAGAAATGGCTGCCATGCCACCTTTATGAGTTAAAATTCTACCTTGAAATAAACAAGAATCGAAAATGATTTAATATCAAATTAATAAACTATCATCATTATAAATTAAAGAAAAAAATATGCAATTTATCTTTAGTTTCTTACCAAAGTTCCTTCTCCCTGGCAAGTAGAAATTGCTGCCATGCCACCTTTATGAGTTAAAATTCTACCTTGAAATAAACAAGAATCGAAGTCTTTCGAATAATTCTGAAAATTAAGATCTATATTTTTGAAGTTAAGATCAAGATTTGGCAATAATTCCAGGTAAAACATTGTTTTTAATATTTCGAATAATTCTGAAAATTAAGGTCTTCTATATTTTTGAAGTTAAGATCAAGATTTGGCAATAATTCCAGGTAAAATATTGTTTTTGGTGTGCTTATAATAGCCAATTTCTCATTTTCAGCATAAGGAATATCTCTTTCACTTCTTGACATATGATAAATACGAGGATAAACTATTTCGTCTAATAAATTAATAATTATTATTAAACATTTGTTTTTATTAATTCATAATTTAAAATTTATAAAATTTTTTAAAGTTGTTAATTTAAGTAAATTTCCAGGTAAAACATTGTTTTTGGTGTGTTTATAACAGCCAATTTCTCGTTTTTAACGTAAGGAATTTCTCTTTCACTTCTTGGCATATGGTAGATACGAGGATAAACTATATCATCTAATAAATTAATAATTATTACTAAACATTTGTTTTTATTACTTCATAATTTAAAAAATATGAAATTTTTTAAAGCTGTTAATTTAAGTTAATAAAATTAAAATTTAAATAAGTTCTACTAAATTCTCAATGATTTCTTATATTTCTTTCTTTTTATCTTTAATATTTATGAATATTCTTATTATTGCTTTAAGATAGTCTTAAAAATGTTTAATTTTCAATGGACAATTTTTGATTTCATACGATACTATTTTAATTCTTTAATAATTTTTTTACTTCGATATTTAAAAAAAAATGAATTTGAGCGCTTTATAAAATTATATACAGAATTATATGTATTTCAACAAGGAATAGACCTTCAGTTGTTTCGATTGTGGGCCTTTTTAGATTTTCGTATGATATATAGCAGTGGTGTTCAATTTTTTTATTATGCGAGCTACTTTTCTACACTAAGTTATTTGGCAATCTACTCTCTTATATAGGCAAGATCATGGCTCGCTGTTTGACTTCCACTGATCCAAATTAATTCATTTACCCCAGTATCTGCCAAACTTTTTTACTTCACGGCACACTGAAGCAGGGGAATTTTCTTCGCGGCATACCAAATAAAAATCCGAAAAAAAAATTATTTTATTAATATGAATCAAAATATTATTATTATTATAGGAAACTATAATAAAATAATATTGTTTTATCGAAATTAATAAGTAGGTAATATAAATAATAATTTTATTAATGAGAAGGATGTGACTGATTTTGAGAAATAATTATATCAAGATGTGGTTTTAAATTAGATAAATATATACGTAACTCCTCATTTACTATTAGTAATCGTTCTCGTTTTTTATTTATTTATTTATTTAATTTCCATAAAAGCTGAGAAACCTAATTCTCAAAGATACGGCGATCCAAACGACAACAAGGATTTAATGGCAGTAGTAGCTAATTAAGGATATTGATTCCAGAGCGAAATCCAAAATCTGACAATTCTGACACAGAATGTGAAGCTTTGTACATAGGGTCATTTTTCACGTTTGTTAAATTTTCTTTTTCTGCTAATTTTCGATTTTTATTATCATGTAGATTCGTAGATGGACTGAATTTTATGATCGAGAAATGTATTATATTAAATAGTTTTAAATCTTTCGCGGCACACGTGGAATCTCTCTCGGCACAGTAGTGTGCCCAGAGAGAGCTTATAAGTCCGGGTAAATCAGTGTCTGCCAAACTTGGTTGACACTGATTTACCCGGACTTATAAGAAAATTACTGATTTTGACAATTTTAACGAAAAATAAATAAACAATAGCAATACACTTAAACAGAATTAAAAAATAATACAAAATAATGATAAGTAAATTAGTATATTTTTAGTTTTAATTAAATTTTAACTAAGGAGGAATAAACAAGAGATCGATCAAAATCGCTCAGCGATCGACGGATTGAACACCATTGATATATAGTATAGTAAAATGGTGTTCAACCTTTCTATACTAACAAGTAAGTTATTCGGCGATCTGCTCTTATATTGATCACGTTCCCACAACCTGATATCTGATTACGTACAGCTATGCAGTTAAATGAGCTTACTCATTTCGAAGGATCCATTCTCCTAAAACTTTATTTGTATATTTAAAGATTTATTTATCACTTTTAATTATTTTAATACACCAAATAAAACAAATATATTGGAATAAAATATTTATTTCTCTATTTTGGAAAACCAAAGTTAGAAAAAAACAACAGATTGATTACAAACTCATAAGTTACAGGAAATGCTGGTTGATTAAAAAAAAGTTAATATGAAATTTGGCATTGTTTGCAGCTCGCAATATTTTCATAGTCAGGTTGATATGAAGAAGTGGCCAATCACAGACAATCATCCAAATGATCATTTTAATCTGATTTCTTGATTTTTATGACGTTCATATTTGAAAAAGCGGATTCTGACAAGTATGTCAAACCGAAACACGACCGAATTTTTTGCGCAATATCAATTAATGTTGAAAACGTTTCTTTGTATACTTTCAAATGATAAGAAAATTAGTGATTTCACAATTTTAACGAAAAATAATAAACAATAGCAATACACTTAGAGAATTAAAAAATAATATAAAATTAATAATATAATTTAAAATAATGATAAATAAATTATTATGTTTTCAGTTTTAATTAAATTTTAAGAAGGAAAAAACAAGAGATCGATCAAAAATTGCTCCGAGATCGGCGAGTTGAACACCACTGGTATAGTATACAGATGGCACAGTTGTCTATGCTGGTGTAGACTATTGTTTACAATTCTGCTGGCTAGTTATAATATGCTATATACGAGCTATTATTATTTGTGCCAATATGATCTGCTCAATTTCAGTCAAATTATAAAAAAATGGTATTTTTAGAAAACTTATAGCTTCGATATTAATATAAATATTATTTTCAAATTTGGACATTCTGAAAGCATATTTTTGATGCATTCGTGACTCTGTCTATGACATTTGCATTGGATATTATATATATTATTATTTGTGCCAATATGATCTGCTCAATTTCAGTCAAATTATAAAAAAAATGGTATTTTTAGAAAACTTATAGTTTCGATATTAATATAAATATTATTTTCAAATTTGGACCTTCTGAAAGCATATTTTTGATGCATTCGTGACTCTGTCTATGACATTTGCATTGGATATTGGACTGAGAAAATTTATATAATTTTAGAATTTGTTTTAAAATCGACAGTATTAATAATTTTTAATGATAAATGAATATTTAATGCACTTTTTATACTGTCAACCAATTTTACTTAACGAAAACAACATATAGTAGTTTTAAAAGTTAGTCAAGATCGATGAATCGATCATTCGATCCTTTTCATTATTTGATTTTATACATTTTGTTTGTTTTTCTTTTGTTGAAATATATATACAATATTGGAAACCTCTATGAAATCAATCGTATTGAAAATAATCGATATTTGATCATATCAGGAGAACGTTTATTTGCCGAAACGATACATTATATAAATATTAGATAATTTAAATGAAATTAATGTACAAGTATATTATTGGGATCCGCTAGAGCAGACTGCGACCCGCAATCCTTTTGGGATAAAGCTTTAAAATAATACTCTTCTGAAAATTGTGCGATCCATGGGGAGTTTTGATGAACTTTAATGAAGACATTTTCTTTTTTTGACATATCACTTCTAATTTCAAATTGTAATTTTTCGAAAAATTTTAATATTTTTCTCAAATCTCAATCATATTGATATGTTCACCTAATTTTAATAAGGAACTCTACTTCTGTGCACGATATTGTATCGTTATAAATAAAAATTTAAAATTTTTTAAAATTTCTGCGGGGAGTTTTAATGAAAAAGTTTTTTTACAATATTCCATTTTGATATCAATTGTGAGTCAGAGAATGTCGAAAATTGCGAGTGCATATGCCCGTCTATTTTTGAAATGTTAGGTCTTGATATAGGAACAGATTAGATCGTGTTTCTCCTGCACCGGGAAGGTTAACAGGGGGCTATAGTGTACTTTAACTCAAGAGAGACCCATAAACATATCTATGAGAGAGAATCTTTTTTATTTTCTTTAGTTCCTTTGCTGAATCACAAAAATATTGATAAACACAAAATATTAACATTAATCTAACCACAAATATCAGCCAAAGAACAGAATTGCAAGAGAGCTGAGACTTCCAAGAGAGAGAGGGAGAGAGCGCTGCTAAATACGGAGAGCTGTGCAAATACGGAGAGCTGTGCAAACTGTTAAAAATTTCCTCTTTCTTTTTTTTACTCCTATTTTCTTTAAATTCTCCAATCATGGCAAACAAAAGAGAAGATTCAAATTGAAACCAGACTCTTCATTTGACAAGGGAGATACTGTTTCTTCATCGGATTGGTGCAGAAAACTGTCGAAATAAACTTATGCTGCTTTAGTTTGATCAGGACCCATGACCTAAATTCATTCGATCCCTTGGTTTATTTCTCTCTAATATATACTTTATGAATTTATTTGACAAGTATAAATTCCATTCCCTCTCCCGATCTAAAAAGTAGGACCCATGACCTAAATTCATTCTATCCCTTGGTTTATTTCTCTCTAAGATATACTTTATGAATTTATTTGACAAGTATAAATTCCATTCCCTCTCCCGATCTAAAAACTCATTCAAAAATAATAAAGAATAAAGTTTTCCTGGTTAGCTTTACAATATAAAATGAACTTATTACATTTATTTCATACAATTAATTTAGTTAAAGAAGTTTCTAACAAGATACTAGAATTATGCTTTTTAAGTTTCATAAATATTCATTAAAAAAAAGAACTTTCTGATAAAATAGAACTCTGTAAAGCGACTCGTCATCGTATCACGTGATTCATTAGATCAACTTAGTCGACATTTTTCTAATTACAATCAGTTCAAATCCGAAAATATTATTATTAAAATCTGTTAAAATTAGATAATAATAAAACGCAAGTACACACTTAATATCATTATTTGAACAAAGTTACCAGACAGAATATAGAAACTAGGTACAACGTAGACATGTTGCCAAATCATAAAACACGAATATCTCATGTTACCATCATAGAGTATTAAATAAATATTTGTAGTAATAAATATAATAACGATAACAGAATTTCAATAAAATTAATAAAATCAACAAAATTATAAGCATATAAAAATATATTTAAGTAAATGATAGGTAGCATATATGAAAAGAAATTATTTAATTAATTAAAGATAAACATGCAATAGTATGCTAGTTTTTAGTTTCTTAAGGACGATCTCTAGATGGTTATTATTGTAAATTCAGCGAACAAAGTTTGATTCTATTGTTTATATCTGTTGTGTATGATACCAGCAAGTAGTTTGCAATGATAGTATTTGATATCTTATACGTAAAAAAAGTCTGTCCGAAGTCCTATAAAACGATTCATTTGTATCGATATATATCATCCATAACAAATATATAACATTGGTCAATAATCAATAACGAAACAATAATTCTCAAAAAAGTTTGTGTCTTTGATTTATCACACATATAATGGGTCACAATATAAAATGCAGTTCCTGCAGCAGGACGCAGTCAAAAAAATTTGAAAAACGCTGCCCTAGAGGATCAGTGTGTGCTAAAAATGATCAAAATCGAGTCTCTATTCGCGAGTCAAAACGAATGATCTGCCAACTGGTGTCTCTTTGCGAAATTACTGAAAGGAGTATAATAGACTGGTTGCTGTCGTTATATGTATGTTATAAGTGAACTTTATTATGGATTTTGGGAGAACGAGGAAGAATAATAAGATAATAATTGTTATTGCAGCGTACCACAATACAAGAGCAAACAATCAGCGGCAATTTCTTTGCATCGATTCCCGAAAAATATCAAACTACAAAAAGAATGGCTACATTTATTGAAGTTCGGAAAGAAAGCACCCAAGAGTACTTTTAATTGTTCTCTGCATTTTCTTAAGACATTATTTTTTATCAAGTAATAAAGGTTGCACAAATAAATAAATCTAAGAATAAAGGTTAACTATTAGCTGTAACTCTATTGTTGATCTATGTTTACCATTTTAGTAGTAAAGATGTCCTTCCTCCAGTTTCAGATTTTACCAAACCAATAAAATCTTTAGTCGGCCGGACTGGCCGCGTGGAAACGCTTCGGCTTTCCACTCTGAAGGACCTGGGTTCGGGGCTCGGGTTTCACCCCTTGAAAATATTTATCATGGGGTCCGGGCCCTCCACAATCCGGCTGATCCCTCCGCAGGGGTGGGTAGCCTGTGGAAGGGTTTGTTTCGCTCCGCCACATAGTATTCTAACCAAACTCTATGATTCTAACAGAATGGAGTGTGGCGTTATCTGTTGACTCAAAATAAAATAAAATAAAATCTTTAGCTGTATTTAAATGACAATTCTTTATTATTATTTAAAAGTAGATAAACATAAGCAATAATAAAGATATTTAAGTGAACTGAATTATTGAGAGGCACCTTTATTTATGGAAGTACAGTATTTTAGATATTTCTAACTTTGCCAGCTACAAAGTTATCTGATAAATTATTAATTAATTACTAAAAAGTATAATTATGGGAAAGGTCAAACTGAAAACATGAATAATTAATTCTGTCTTCTTAAATTTTTTCCATTAACATCTCTTATTTAAAAATTAATAGGAAGTTAAATTATAAAATTATTAGAATAACTATAAATTTTCTATTAATGCTACTATAAACACATAAATAATATTTCCATATTTAATCTTATTCATTCTGCTTAATTCGAGCCAAAACAAATTTTATTCACAATACTAATTGATCATGAGTCTTGTTTTGAAACTAAGCATAATTATTTATTTTTTCAATAAGAAAAAATAAAAAATCAAATAATATGCTCCGACCAATAAATAGGAAAGCATACTGATAAATTTTTAATTTTTTTATAAATAATCAAATATATCCCAAAGTTGAACTTTGTTGATGAACATCGCTAAAAATTATAAATTTAAATATATCCCAAATTTTTGATTTGACTGATAAATTTTTAATTTTTTTTATAAATAATCAAATATATCCCAAAGTTGAACTTTGTTGATGAACATCGCTAAAACACATTTGTTTACTTTCAATATTTCTCTCTTATAATACTTTCAGCCACCATATTGAAAAAATTATCACGCCCTCTATAGTCACTTTGATTCGCGAATTGCAAATAGATTTTGATCATTAACACACATTCTTCTAGCGGATCCTAATAATATATATGAATTTCATTTAAATTGGGTAATGTTTTCATAATACCTGTATATCGTTTTGATAAATAAATGTCCTGTCTAATATGATCGAATATTGATTATTTTCATTGTGACTGAGTCCCTACATATTTCCAACATTATATATATATTTCACTCAGACTGGATAATATTTATCCAAGATACTGCCCGAAAATAAAGGAAACATATTTACTCCATTGAACTCATAATATTGAACCGATATCGATCGTTTTCAATAGGCTTGATCCTCTAATGTGAGTTTTATTCAAATCAGATAATAAATAAGCGCTTTATCGTGTTGACGGACAGGCACATGGACAAACCTAATTCATATGCCCTTTTTATTCCATTTAGGAATGGAAAAGATTAAAAATGCGACTTGAAATAAAAATTTTAAATTTTCCAAATGACACCAATATACCTCGCACAGTACTGTAATTCTTTCCGAAAATAAAAATTGCTGCACTAATTGAATCCGTACTGATCAGGAAATATACTCTAAAGGCAGTTTTCATCAAGCGCAAGCGTTAATGCTTGCGCGCGCTTTTGTCATAGCTCCGTCACTTTTGCGCAGTGTGGCTGTTCATATCTAGCGTTAATGCGCCACATACTGAATGCCAAGACCTGAAGCGTGCGCGCCGTGACACATCAACTACGTTTACGTTTTAGACCAACGCCGGCATTGGACATGCACACTTTCAATTTAGAATTACAAATGGCGGAAGAAGGAATAGACGAAGTTCGACAGAACAGATGCATCATGGGAAGAAGGCGGAATGCCGAATGTTTTAAGAGAATAGATCGACATTTTTGACGCCATGTTTTGAGGCGCTCATTTCTACGCCGTACAAAACATTTGCGGCGTTTAAATCCGTAATAATTAAATCTTCAGTCCCAAATTATTCAATATAAACTGCATTATAGTGAATCCTGCAATAAGCAAGATAATTCTGAACTTCAATAGTCAAAGTACATTATCATCAGTATTATTTGCATAGTATAGCGAATATATGTTTAATATAGAATCAAACCAGCCTGACATAAAATTGTTCATTCTAAACAATAATTGACTTGCTTTTCAAAGAAAAGTAGGCTTGTATGATTACCATATTATCAATATGTATGCCTTTAATATCTTTAAAATTTATTTCTATATTTTTGTGAAATTCGGTAAGAATATTAAGACATTAACAATATTCTTGCTTCCGCATTTTTAATCTTATATCAATCATTTAAAATTGTCAAAAGTTCGGAAGGTTACCTACCTTCTGTTTCTTACTGTTCAATATATAAGAGATTTTCTTATAGTTCAGTGGAAACATCATGTCTTGGAAAATAGTTTTGATAATATATTTATCATTTCCTTACCTTTAATCATTCTAAAAAGGGAACATATGCCTACATTGAAAATTAGCGATTAGTTATTTTCAGAACTGCTTATTTTCTAAAGAAATAATCGTCTGATCTATATACACTCAGCCCTCGATTTACACGGCAGATACGTTCCTGGAAAAATCGTGCAAACCGAAACCGTGTAAAACGAGAAACAGAATTCACTCAAAATAGAAGGATATGTTCAATTAAACTGTAAACCGTCAAAATTCATACAAACTAGAAGGA
Source organism: Olivierus martensii (assembly GCA_000484575.1). NCBI lineage: Eukaryota > Metazoa > Arthropoda > Arachnida > Scorpiones > Buthidae > Olivierus > Olivierus martensii. Next base: position 19,561 of record AYEL01082414.1, read on the forward strand.
TATGTTCAATTAAATTGTAAACCGTGTAAATCGATATAATAATAGTAGGATATCTTTCGTGTAAAACAAGACGCAGAATTCATACAAAATAGAAGGATATGTTCATGTGCAAACCGAAACCTGTAAAACAAGATGCAGAATTCATACAAAATAGAAGGATATGTTCAATCGTAAAATGAGACACAGAATTCATACAAAATAGAAGGATATGTTCAATTTAATTGTAAAGCGTGTAAATCGATCTAAAGAAGATAATGAAGAGTCGAAGATATGTTCTTTATAACCGTGTAAAATGAGATACTGATTAAAGAAAAAAAGGGGATTGGTTCATTAATTTTTAGAAACAATTTAATACTTATACTTTTTCAATTTATTTTTGAAAATGAAAACATAAACATTAATTAACATCAAATACGGTACAAAAAAAATTAACAATAGTGTTGTATGAGATAATTATCGGATTTTGTATTGAATTTAGTTATAGTGAAACAAGATTATTTTGTTTTGTGTGAATAAATTGGACTATACGAAATATAGCTGTATTCACTCTTTATTAATCTCTACGAACTTGTAAACCCACAAAACATGACAATAGGATACTCTTTTTAATTTATAAATGGCATAATACAAAACAATCAAAATAAAACCCAAAAAGATTTTTTTTGTTTTTATTTAAAAGCCGTGTAAATTGAGTGCTGTTCAAATCGAGGGCTAGGTGTATATGAATATATCATTCCAAATAAATAATTTTTGCGATTGAAATGATAAGATAGCATTTTTCGCAGACATTACTAAAAACACGTCTAAAATAGATAAAAACACATCTAAAATATAATTAATATAGATTTTATATTAAATAATGTACTTACCTAAAACTGCATGCTCTTTCGTACTTAATGAATTTTCTCGTTGAAAAACCTTTTTTTATTAATTGCATAAATTAATATTAAAATATTTTTTTAAATTAATTAATATCAAAGATACTTAAAATTTTATATTACTCATTTAATATCTAATAACTGAAAATTACTGTTATATTAATAAAAAATGAGCATTTAGACTATTATAAAAATTTACTTAGTAGTTAAGATATTAAAACTTAAAAAAAATAGAATAATTTTTTTAGGATAGTATACCTGGAATATACAAAACAATGCAAAGTACTTCGATTTCATAATGAATATAAATGTCAAATGATAACCGTTTCCTATTCACTTTTTATATAAGCTTATAATTTTCAGGAAATAAATTTGTAATTTACATCCTTTGAAAGAAAAATGTTTTCAATAATTTCTAACATCAATGACATTTTCATTAAGTAAAGAGAAGTGTAAATTTTCACTATATTTTCATGAATATATAAACTGTATAATTATAAACTGTCTGTAAGCAATCTAATAAAGGAAATTTCAGAATTGCTTAATGACTTAATTTGTACACTCTATACTATAAGAGCTATTAATTTCCATTAATTATAATTCGACTTTATAATGAGCTACATATGTTTTACATATAATTAAAGCACTTTTTTAATATATTGTATATGATATTAAAATTTTTAATTATATTATAATAATAATTTTATTAACCAG